>CM076584.1:1687412069-1687724013 GCA_034641835.2 Pinus albicaulis
CGCTTCACATCTTCCCACCAGATATCTTCTTTACCTCTAAGGCTGAAGATAACTACTCTAGCTTTCATACTGTATGTGTAATTATGCAACTCAAAGAAATTCTTCATCCCAAGTATCCAAGCTTATGCCTCTTCTAGTTTCTTTAATTCCCCATCAAAAGTAGGTGGATTTTCTTTCTTAAATTCACCTGGAAAGTATCCCCTGTCACTCCTCCTATAAGGATGATAACGATGGAGATCATAATTTATATCCGAACCAGAACTAGAATAGTACCTGTACTCATCACCCCTCCTATCTAGAGTGTCCAACAACCTACCATCTCTCACTGTGTCAACTCTATCCGACCTGTGTCTACTAAGAGACCTACTGCCATATGCCCCATTAGTTATGTCCTCCTGTACATGGCTGATCCGAAGTGGCCCTTGCCCTTTGCAATTATGACAAACTTTGAAGAAGTATTGCATTAAACTTTGCTTGTTTCTCTTGTGCATGTATAATTCTGCCATTGTCTGCCTTACAACTCCTTGTTTGTTCCTTTAATATTCTCAATGTGTCTACCAAATCAGAAGAGTGCCCACCACATTTCTCATATAATTCATAGGGAGAGTATTTGTAGTCTACCATCTTCCTATTCATTTTGATCTCTTTCCTGCAAGGCATAATATGTCAGCTAAATCAAATCGTAATAAACCAACATACTTTACTATAATTTGGGGAGGATACCTCATCTGTAAGATCATGAAAATCAATGTGACACATGTATAAACATAATCATAACAACATATAGACATATAACAAATAAATGTACCAATCTCATAAACATCATTCTAGCTGGAGTCTAGCTATCACTGCATATTCCCTATTACTACATATAGTATGACCTCATGCATGATGACATCAACCATACCAACATACATGAACAATACACAATCATAAGCATATACGATACAAAAAAGTACACACAGTAAATACACAAGCATAAACACATTTAATTAGGCATAAAGACAATACTTGTAACAACATGTAACCAAACATACAAGGACGATACATGGAAGCACTTGACATGTGTAAACAACACGTAACCAGTCATACACTCACGACGACACGATGTACATCACCACCATCATCCTACACATGGTGACATCACTGCAATCATTACTAACACTGTGTAGATGCATCAAGCACACACACCACAAGTAGGAGAAACACATATGCAACCAACATAAAAACATGACCAACACACCGCCCATGTAGTCCAAGGGGTGAACCATGCTTTGAGACCACTCTGTAACACCCTCCTCCCACATCTACCCAAGTAACCAACCAAATAGGGTAAACATATTATGAAGAGTTACTAATATCAAATTCAACCTCCTATGTGACCTTAAGGAAATGGAATTGATGGAAACACTACACATAGACCTTCCACATCAGCAACAAGACTCCCAGAAGCCAACTCAACCACTCAAGTAACTAGCCCTTGAGTCCCACTTAGCTTTAAGCCCACTTAACCCTCAGATGCATGCATAAGCCTACATACCTATGTTTGGGAGGCTCTGGACACACGCATAAGGCTGCATGCCTGCATCCAGGGACTAAATTTCCATGACATGTGCCTGTGCCCATGAGATTTAAGGCACTTTTTCAGGCCCATATTCCAAGCCACTACCCATAACTCAATGACACGTTCAGAAATGAAATAAAAAAGTGAAACAATGATGTATTTTCAAAAGCCGTGATAAGGCCTAAAATGGACCCCTACTAGCCATGATAAGCATTTCGTCAAACATACCATAAATATGTAATATATAGGTGTAAACAACATATCTGGGCATAGGGGTCTCATACTTATCTGAGAATCGCTAAGAAGCATTGTTACCTTACATCATTAGCTGCAATATCATCTATTTGGTCATAGATACATTGTTCATTACAAATAAAAACATGAGGAAAGACATACATCATCACTATCATAATACATGCTTATAACCAATATAATAACAACAAAAATCTCAAGGATACAATAGCCATAGAATCCACATGTAAACCAATATTACATTTACACATAAAATGTCAAGGAAATGAACTTCTCATTAATGAATGTAAAACCAACCGGAGAGGAGACTACCACGTTCCACCCAACCATAGATTGGCTAAGCCAAATCTCTCTTCATCCAATCACTCTCGTGCCATATTTGAAGCATGAATGTGGGACTCAAACTGAAAGAACCAACCAGGGCATCTCGAGGCTAAACCACCTCACCCTCATTAATAGAAATTATGCTTTACCATAATCCACATCAGATCATTAGGCCAAAACAATGAACATGTCATAACAGGCTTTACCATGATCTCCACCCGATGGCCAAAACAAGCATGAATGCCACCATATTTCTCCACCTACACCATGAGGAACTTTCTTGTCTCCTAGTCTCTCAGGATTTATTGCAATCCATAGTCCGATCCAGGGATTAATAGGCCCTATATTTTCAGCATATCCCTACCTAGGATTCCTATGCCTGATGGAGAGCAACCACCTCTAAGTATGTACCATAATCCACACCAGATCACGAGGCCCTAAACCGAGGCAACACACTATCCGGCTTTACTGCAACCCACAATCCGGCTTAGGGGTTACCAGGCCATGTGTTCTATCATTTCAGAGATCCAACCCACTCAGATTTGAATCCATCCAACAATCTAGCTCAACCTAACACATGAGAATACCATCACATCATGGCTATCTAGAAATGGCAAGGCTAGGTTGAAAAAAAATGCCACACCTGGCAAAACCCATGCCATGATAGAAAATAACCACATGCAATACCATGCATGCCAATTCTAGCAAGGAAATCACACATGAAAATCAATACCTGTAAATAATCCTCCTGTAGCTGCTTGATCCTGATCTTCCTTGCTTGCTCATTTCTTCCTCTTGCCTTCTTTTCCTTTCTTGATTCGATAACGAAGTGCTCCAAGAAAACTCTAAGTGCCCAAGAGTGAGTGAGAGAGAGATAATAATAAGAGAGCTCCAAAAGTGAATTGACAAAAGGTACCAACTGATCCTCAGACGCCTTTTTATTGATGAGGCCTCTACTTTCTTCATTTTCCTCCTCACATGCAACCTGTGACATTTCACCTCCCCTTTATCCTAATTTCCATTCTTTTCATAAATAAATGTGCCAACATTGCCATTTTTCCTTTCCAAAGCCTTTGCCTTTGCTTTTTCCTTTGCCAATTTCCTTATCCATATTAATCGAAATGAACACCCACTAGGATGTTTTTCACCACATTCAGCTTGGAATAAGTGCCCCATCAACAATGGTTATTATTTTTACCTTTATTAACTTTTATTACATGGAGTTTTCACCAGGGCTGTTATAGATGTTTAACTATTAAATATAAAATTGGTTGTTGACACTGTTATAATCACAAAACACCAAGAGAGCTGGTGGTGTGTAAAGACACCTTTGTTGTGACCCTACTAGTCATTAGGACAAATTAACATGGAGGATTTCTATCTTTAAATAGGCTACATTAGATATTATTACGATGGGAAAAACCACGGGTTCTCATAATCCTGGAGCTCTAAAACCGCTAGTGAATTGACTGAGTCAAGTTTACCCAAACCACCATAACAATCCCCCCTCGACCCCCCCCCCCCCTAGCCCCCTCTAAACTTGACTCAACGCTACAAGGAAAATACCCTCTAGCAGATGTTTTTGAGGAACCCCTTATAAAAATACCCAGACATCCGTTTCTAGCGGAGGTTCCTAGAGGAGTTTGGTGGGCGGAGGTTTTTGTGGATGTATTTTGTCTGGTGCTCCTATCACCGTACAACGCACCAGTGCGTTCAACACGAGAAAGCATCGCTGCGGTTAAAACATTGGCACACCGGACACCATGCGCTCCGTACACACCTACCCGGTGCGTTGTATTTTTGTAGCGCACTGGTACTTTACATAACTTCTGCACTGACGCCTCATAAAAAGCGCGCGAAAATCGAAACTGCCCGGGTCACCCTTAAACGCACCGGGTCGCCTTGAAATCTCCGTGCACCGGTACAGGGTTAAATAAATAAAAAATTACAGCCAAAAAACCACACAAAACATAGGCACATCGGACACCGTGCACTCTTAACACACCCGCTCGGTGCATCATATTCCTGTAGAGCACTGGTTCCTCACAGCTCTTCCGCATCGGTGCTTCAGAAAACGTGCGCGAAAACAGAAACCGCCCAGTGTGGAATAAAGAAAACACACTGGGGCACCCATAAATCCTGTGCATTTCCAGAGGGTTAAATAAAAAAAAATTACGGCCAAAAAACTGCACAAAACTTTAGCACACCAGAAACCGTGCGCTCCGTACACACCTACCCGGTGCCTTATATTAAGGAACCGCACCGGTGCGTGTCAAATCGTCAGCACCGACACATCATAAAAAGCACGCGAAAAAAGAAACCATCGCGGGTGGAAAGAAAGAAATGCACCGGGGAACCTATAAACTCCATGCATTGGAACAATGTTAAATAAAAAAAATGACGGCAAAAAAACCGCATAAAACATTGGATCACCGAAAACCATGCCCAATGTGTCATATTACTATAGAGTACCGGTGCATTACAACTACGCTGCACTGGTGCCTCATAAAAGCGTGCGAAAATAGAAACCGCCGGGGGCGGCATAGTGCAAACACTCCAGTACGCCAATAAAAATCCCGTGCACCGGAACAAGGTTAAATAAAAAAAATTACAGCAAAAAAAACACATTTTTCACTTTTGTCAATGCTACAGAGCTCTCAAGCACCAGTGCAAGTTATCCTTGTTTGAGCCGCCTTGACATCCGTGCTCCCATTGCACTCATCGCACACACTGTTGTTGTGCATTGCCACCAATCTCCAGGTTGAATTTTGTAAAACAGTGGACAAATTTTCTTTTGCAAATTCTACAGCCAATATGCCTCCTCGATGGGTAAATGTACAGGTATTTTTCTTGTTTTTCCATAATTAAGCCTTTTAGCGGATTAGAATTTCAAAAAACCTTAAAATTAACCATTAAAAATAAAATAAAAATTGTTGCGCGGTGCGCTTGAGCCATTCGGCTCACACTGGTTTGCAGTGTTGCCTGTAAATTTATAGGCCACATTGCCACCGGTGCTAACAGTATCCGTACCGGTTCCGGGGCGGTACCGATAGGCGCACCATGTTATTTTAATAAATTTTAAAAAGTGCGGTGTGGTCGTTTACTAGGCCGCACCGTTGAGAATGTGGTATCGTGGCAACACGGTGCGTTAACGTAATTATCCACCCTAGGGCGCGTAATGTTTTCAGCGCACCGTATACCGCAATTCGATATTGTCAACGGTTTAGCCTGGTAAGCCGGTGCTAAGGGTATCTGCACCGGTTCCGAGGCAGTACCAAAGGCGCACCGTGTTATTTTAATATTTTTTAAAAAGAATGGTGCGGTTGGTTACCTGGCCGCACCGTTGACCTAGTTGAATAGTGGTGATGCGGTGCATTGACCGAAATAACCGCCCCGAAATGGCTATTTTTGTCAGCGCACAGCTTACCTTATTTTCATGTGTCAATGGTGCGACGTTTTAAAATACTGCACCGACGACTATGTACGGTGGCAGGAGGGTGGCGCGCTGATTTAGCTATACGCCCCGGGGCATATAGTGTAGTTAGCGCACCACCCTCCTGACATTGCATGTAGTCAACGATGCGCTAAATTTTTTTTCTAGAGCACCGCTCCCGGTGCACTGAATATCATTAGGTGCACCATCCTCGGTGCTCTCAGTTAAAAGACGCACCAGGACTAGTGCGTGACTGTGTTTTTGGAGCACTGACTGTTGTTTTATTTATTTTTCAAAAAATATTTATATACGTATATTTCTAAATACATGTTTCATTTAATAAAAAAATTGTGTTTAATATGTCAATCATTCAGATACGTGAAAGGAGAGAAGAGGGGCAACACCAACAACAACAGGCGGAACAATATAACATGGTTCGCCTGAGGGAGGCAAGAGAGAGGGAGAGAGATGCGTACCCTCGCCTTATTACAACAACGATGTAGGGGTTCCTAAGGCAGGTAGGCCTCCTCAAGTTCTATGAGGAGGCTACTTCCCTAAAGTCCCATAGTTTGTTTTTGAGAAATCTTATCCGAAGGTGGAATGCCCAGAAACAAGCTTTCTAGTTTGGTATCAACCAATGGTACATGCCCATTGAGGAGGATATATAATTTATTACAGGGCTATCGAGGAGAAGGGTGGATTTTCCCTCATTCCTCGAGGTTCCAGCTAGCTCTAGAGTAGGGACTCAGTTAATTTACTCCCTGATATACATAGGAGAAAATTTAGTATCTCCTATAGATTTTCAGGTCGCTAGAGGGTAGTTACGTATTGGTGCGTTTGGTCGTGAGGAGGTCTAGTGTCTCTCACTTATCATTTCGACCATTTCGCACAACACCAGTGATGGGCAATGCATTAGTTGCTCGCTTTTATATTATGTTGATTCTTTAGTAAAACAACCACGAATTTTCAGGTGGTTTGCCATTTTTTTGCGGTAGTTATATACAACATTAGACAGATGTCGTGCTCATGCATAAGGGAGGGTCAACTTCCCTTTTGCTTCAGAGCTTTTTTGTTTATTTTTTGAGAGGTTTCCAGAGACGAGGCCTAGTTTTCTTCGGTAGCCTCGTAGGTCAATTACTGAGGCACGTATGCACATGTGGGGGCAGATGATGCCCAAGAGGGAGGAGACTCTGTTTCTAGTGAGGATATCAGATGATGCACTGGAGTTGCTAGCCAGTGTTGATGAGCATCCCTTCATTATGGTCCCCTGTCCCTATGCGGGGTTGGATTGGCGAGGGTGTGCTAATATGCTCTTCACTACTGATGAGCCACCAGATGATAGAGGTAATATTATTGTTTTATTTAAATTTATTCTAACATGTTCTTTAACTTGTTTTTATTAAATTGTGTAATGAAATTGTCTAATTATTGTTGTGTACTTGTATATATTTTGCAGACATTGGCTATTTTGATGGCGAGGAGATGCCACCACCACCACAAGATCCAGGTGTGGATCCTAATGGACGATGAGGGAATGCCAGATGCCGAGGATCATCAGGAGGCCGATGCAGAGAGACCTGCTCCTGCTGGTGCGCCGATGAGTGGTGGACTTAGTGATGCTAGATACAGGATGGAGTTGGGCGACCAACTCATTGCATTGATTATTGAGGCGGGCATCAAGCCCACTCATTACAGGTACATAAAGGCCGATGATAGGCTATTACGGATGTGGAGAGGCAGGCCGCGTGACATGTACAACTTGATGTGGCATGTCGTAGGAGTTACAACATCTTTTACGTGACTGACGAGGACTGTTGCACATTACGATCTAGCAGCAGAACGTGATGGAAAGTCTGTGATGCACAACGTACCATCATCTCATGATTGTTCACCTCGTGTCGCACGAGATGAGCATGAGCCTCCACTAGCATCTAGAATGAGTCATCATGGAGATGAGGCTGGACGATCGACCACGTCCAATCAGCAGCCTACAACACCCATCAGTACTCATGATCATGAGCAGGCAACATTGACTCATGAGAAGGCCTCCACTAGCACTGATACTGTTGTTGTACTACCACCAGCTGATCCATGAAATTTATATTACAGTTGTATATTTTAACATTATATATATATATATATATATATATATATATATATATATATATATATATATATATATATATATATATATATATATATATATATATATGGTCCATGTATTTTATGTTCATGTTGCAGCTTGTACTTAATTTACATGTCAAGATCATCATGACGTATGTTGTTAGGTCATGTTAGATATGTTCATTTAATGTGCAATCAGGGGAGATAGATGTGTATGTGATAGCATGAGTTATTTGACATGAGATGTATATTTGATGTTTGTGTTGTGATGATGTTAATATATAATGTTAATTGTGTTTTGTTAGAAGATTATGATCATGATGATGCAGTTAGCGATTTTGAATTTGTTTTTTAGTCAAACATGATGTTTGTATGATGGTTATCACGAACGTGATGTTCATTAATTAATTTAATACTAAATGATCATGATATTGTAAAATTGTAATATTTGTAATTCTAATTGTATTTAAAATTCTAAAATTCTAAATGTAATGGTATATATGTAAATTTGTAAAATTGTAATTGTACATATGTAAAATTCTAAAATTGTAATTGTGATTGTAATTGTATGTGAAATTGTAAAATTGTAATTGTAATTGCAATTCTAATTATAATTGTAATTGTATGTAAAATATTTGTAAAATTTTAATTGTATTAATGTGAAATGAATTTATTAAAATTTTTGAATTTGTAAATTTGTAAATTTTAAATAATTGTAAAATAATAAATGTAGAATAATATGATTTATTATAACATAATAAAGTTTAGAACATAATGCAAATAAATCCCTGTACTTTAGAATTATCATTAGTTTATTATGATCTTAGATACAAAAAAAAAGAATTAATTTATACAGTATGCCATTGTTTTTGAGATCAACATAATTGCAAATTATCAAGTGAATTATTGATTTTAACATTAACACAATGCAAATTACCAATTAATTTAAAATACATATTATATTAATATTTCGAAAAACCCATCTTAAAAAGTATAAATATTGATGAAATAACACATGTACCATATCACTCTCAATTCTCATGATCATCCTCATTATCTTCTAGCTCGCACAACATGATAACACTATTGTTCTCAAAAATATGTTTTGATATAGGGTCATGTGTCAATGTGAACCACCAATCCCTATCCAACACATCTGGGTAAAAAAACACCTGGTTGCAGTGTTTAAAGAAAACATAGGCCTCCTTAGCTTCATCCCACATTTTTCTAGAGTTGATACATATCAGCCTACTATCATGATCTTCCTTTACATTATTCCGATCAAAGGTGTCCCACCACTTGCATCTAAAAATAACACATTGGAAAGAAGAAAAATCCACTTCACTGATCTCTTGTACCTTTCTGACGTAACCTAACGTCCCTTGTACTAGGTTTTGATCACGGTGGCTAGATCAACTAGATTGATCGAACTCGACTTCCACTCCATAGTCTTGTCTGATGTTTCCAGCATCGACATTTTTTGTGCGAAAATGGTGTCCATATGCCCACATAGATGGGAAGAAATGCACCTATTATTAAAAAGTTAAAAAAATCATAGTGTCATGTGTCTTATAAATAATAATCCAACAGATAAAATATGAAATGTAGATTTCTTAATATAAGTTTCAAATTTACATATAAATTAAAAATATTATTACTGAGTTTTTGCACCCAATCCCTACGTTTAGCGTATCCTATTCAACACGCGGGTAACGACCGGTAGCACTGTATTTCTCTCTGACTTGGTCAGCAGCCCAACTGTTGGGGCATATTTTTGGCATATTTTCTTTTAAATGATCAGGATAAGGCACACTTCTACCATTCAACCATCTGAATTCTTTCCTGTCACTATCCCATTTCATCCTGTTTTTTTGTACAATGTGACCCACGGTTGTGTCACTTCAGAATTGTAAAGAACGAATTTATTGATTGCTTCAATTTCTACATTCGCTAATGAAATCAAACCAACATTATATAGTAATTAGAGATCAAAATATACATTATATCGAAGTTCAACATGAATATTAATTACTTTTTGTAAATTTGAAAAATTATAAGTCGCTTACTCTTTATCAAGCACATTTTTCCACTCATTTGAAGCAACTCTCCTTCTCTTTTGTCTTCATCCATTTCATCATCCCAAATCACCGCACTGTCTCGTTGTCTTCCATCTACTGATACCACCGGCATAATAGAAAGTTATCTTCATACTGAAGATAAAATTCTCCTCTGCCATAGACCCCTCAGGTTTTTCCCTTTGTCGAACAAAACCTTTCAATTTCTTCATGTGCCTCTCTAAGAAGAACATCCAACGACAAGAAACAACCCCAAATAATTCAACCTCATCTACCAGGTGGATTAGAAGATGAACCTATAAGTCCATGAATACCCTGGAGCAATCATACACTGGCTTTCGTAGGTCCTTCGACCATCTAGCTTTCAGAGAAGGTCCACAACATTTACATCCAAAATACCCTTTTGTTACAAGACCTGTGAGATTATATTTGTATACATTAATTACTATGCATGATATGTTAAAGAATATCATGAAGATCGTAGCAAATATTACAATGAATTAAATAACTAATATGTGAAAGAATATTGTTATGTATATAAAAAAATCAATAAATTAAACATGTAAATTACTGGAGAAAACTCCTAAGCCTAGATAATCATGTGTCATTTAAGCACATATGCCATACAATGTAAACTCCTCTCTGTTGCGATGGGTCTTGATACATCGTATACATTGATCCCATCCCATATTTCCTTCAATTCACCTACTAGTGGTTGTAAGTAGACATCCATATGCTTCACTTCTCTTCTACCAAGGACTATGAGAGCCAAAATAAGATTTTCATTCTTCACAAACAACCATGGGGGGATATTGTTTTTTATCACTACTACAGTCCAAACAGAATAGTTGGTGTTTTGGAGGGAATATGGGTTGACACCATCCATGGCTATGCTAAGTCATAGACTTCATACTTCATCCTTGAATTTTTCAGACCATGTATCCTCTATATGATTCATGGCTATTGAATCAGTTTGGATTCGTATAACTCCCAACTCACTTCTATATGAGGAAAGTCATCCCTGCAACATAGCTTATTATTTGAAATGAAAGATCCTTTCAATATCTTAAAAGGAGGACTAATACATGATTTATCCTTCCTTTTTTATTTATCATACCTATCATGCCCACATTTTGGACACATATCTTTGTCTGCATATTCTCCTCTATATAAAATGCAATCATTTGGACATGCATGATATGATATGTACTCAACACCAACCATTTTCAACAATTTCTTTGCCTCTTCACAGCTACCAAGAAAGACATCATCACTCGGAAGAACCTTATCTTTGAATTAACTGTAATTGGTGATCATGGAAAAATATATCAATAAATGTACATTAATGTCGATATAATTATCAACATTAATAAAATTTACCATTTCTAATGTTCATTGCAGTGTACTGATTATATTTCAAATTTATATAAGGGAGTACTTTATGGTAACTTCTACCTCAAAATTTCCGAGAAACATGCATTCGAAAAGCCAAACTTTTCTTTTCAAGTTGTACAAGAATATCGTTGTCCCTTAATTGGGTAGGATAAACCGACCAGAAGTCCAAAGAGAGGGGTGGTGGAAGCAAATTTAAGGCTTTAAAAAAGTTATTAATGATATGGCATCTATCCCTAGCTAATCATCATTTTGGAATGATCTAACAACATTGTCTCCATGGCAACAGATCCCCTTAAGTAATCATCCATACCAACCTCTATTTGATTACCTCCATTTCCAGCTTGTGAAGAACTATTATTGCTGTAGTCATTCCTAATTGGTGAATCTGGACATAGCGGGAATTGAATCGGTGGTTGATTCAACCATTCTTGGTATCGTTCCTCTCTGATTTTTTCTCTTAATTCAATCTTCTCTCGATTTGACATTGTTGTGGGGTGCAACGGAAGATGGTAGGTAGGTCATTCATCATCACTAGAATCCTAATAATTAATAAAAAATAATTTTGAACATTATTAGTACAAAATATATGATATCAATTAGTAACCACGTTGACAATATTGCATGATTATAAATTGGTTTGACGTTGAAATAATTACATATTAATCAATATTATACCAAAAAATTATAATTATAATTACCATCATTGTCCCGAGATTGTGGCTAGAAGATGCAATAATGTTACAATTGGCAGGGTGAAGCGGCTGTCCATTTTCATCTACTAAATGCGCCTTGAGGTATGCAGCTCCTGATAAGAACTTCTGACGTTTTGGAGCAGTTTGAATATCTTGTGCATCTGAACTCGATGTTGAATCTGCATGAACCTGAAAATTTGTATACATTATAAATTTAATTAATTTGTGCATGATTGACTGCATGGATAAAAAACATAAATTCAATTAGATAGTGAAAAAATAAAACAAATTTGAAGTAAATATTACGTCTCCAGATGGATAGGGAGAACTCCGCGATGGACTTTTAGAAATATTATGGAACGAGCTAGATTTTGAAGAATTGTCCATTCCATATAATATATGATATTTTCTCCCTGCATTTGAGCAAAACAACAATAAATTTTGGTGCACAGACCTAAATGTAATTTCGGTGCGTAATGTACAGGTAACCGCACCGGTGCCATTTTATAACTTGACGCATCGGTGCAGTTCGATTAAGGGACGCACCAGTAAACGAATAACCACAAATAAAAAGACACAACCCTATTTTATTTAAGTGAAAAAAAGGCGATAAATTGAAAAATGGGCGGCAAAATATTTTCAAAAATCTAATTTCATAAAGCATTTCTTTAAATACTAAACACTTTTCATTATTTCACTATTTTTGCAAAAAATTTCAGCCAGAGATTTGCAGGATACAACCTGGAGCAAACGGAGCACGAGAGCACTGTGGAGCAGGGAAATACGTTTGAACAGAAGTATTCGGACAATCAAAATTCCAAACTTCTAGTGATTCAAACCTTGTACCATAGAATTTCGAACAATGTGAGTAAAGTTTATTGTTTTTTTGTACTTTTTTCTGCAATTTTTTTTATGCAGTAAAAGAAAAAATCAAAGTCTATTGTTTTTTTTACTTTTTTTTTTTTTTTTTTTTTTCTGTAGTTTTTTTTATGAAGTAAAATTACAAAATCAAAGTTTATTGTTTTTTTACTTTTTCTACAGTTTTTTTTACCTTTTCTGCAGTTTTCATAAACAAAATAAAAAAAATCCATTTTTAGAAATAAAAACCCTAGATTCTTTTTGTTTCTGCCTTTTCTTCTCCCTCTTTCTGTAATTTCAAAATTAGGGCTTTTTAATTTAGATTTATAGGGTTTGTATAGTCATAAGACATCTAACCCACGGGATGACTTGCATAGTCGGATCCCAATCCATGTTGGCCCTTGCGTCAATCTAAAAAAAAAACAGATTTTTTTCGTCGGTGCACCCTGCGTAACATAGCGCACCGGTGCGCTCTGTTATACTAGCGCACAACGAAAGTACAGTGATAAAAAATAAAAAAAACAAAATATTTTTTTATCAGTGCGTCATATATAACATATGGCACAAGTGCACTATTTCATTATGGCGCACCGCAAACGTGCTGCTTTGCAAAAAAAACCATTTTAGAAACAAACCCTACATTCTTTTTGTTTCTGCCTTTTCTTCTCCCTCTTTCTGTGATTTCAGAATTATGGCTTTTCAATTTATATTTATAGGGTTTGTATTGCTAAATATAAGCCTAAGACATCCAACCCACGGGATGACTTGCATAGTCGGATCCCAATCCATGTCGGCCCTTGTGTAAATTAAAAAAAATGATTTTTTATTTTTTTATTTTTATTTTATTTTATTTTTCAGCGCGCCCTGTGTACCTGAGCGCACCGGTGTGCTCTATTATCGCAGTGCACTGCGAAAGTACTATGATAAAAAAATTAGAATAATTTTTTTTTTTTTTTTCTAAGTGCGCCATTTGTAAAATATGCAGCCGGTGCACTATTTCATTATGGTGCACCGCGAACGTTTTGTTTCGAAAAAAAAAACTTTCAAAAAATACATACCTTACATTATTTTTGTTTCTGCCCTTTCTTCTCCCTCTTTCTGTGATTTAAGAATTAGGGCTTTGCAATTTAGATTTATAGGGTTTGTATTGCTAAATATAAACCTAAGACATCCAAACGACGGGATGATTAGCATAGTCGGATCCCAATCCATGTGGGCCCTTGCATGAATTAAAAAAAAAAATAGTCTTTTTTTTATCGGTGCGCCTAACGTAACATAGTGCACCAGTGCTCTATATTGTACAAGCACATCGCATAAGTAATGTGATAAAAAATTAATAAACACATTTTTTTTATCAGTGCGCCATATGTAAAATATGGCGTTGGTTTATGCTACAAAAAATAACACTGGACAATTTTTATTATTTTATCATGGTTAACAAGTGCGGTGATTGACATGTAATGCACCAGTGCTCCTTGTTGACATAGAGCACCGTACCGTCTATTACATTGTTTGTGTGGTGTGTTTGGAAGACACCCACACACCGGCGTCGGTGCGTACACCATGAAAGATGCACCAGTTTCTTGAGATTTTTTTTTACTTGAAAAGTTGACAATTTATTTATAAATATATTAATGAATGATATGGTACAGGTTTGAGATTGATAAAGAAATTACTGACAAGAGATCAAGTAAAAAAAATACTGATAACACATCAAGAAAAGCAAAAAAGGCAAGTTCTTTGTAAATTCTTTACAAAAAATATTATTTTTGAACTATATGTAAGTTTAACTAATATGTATTGTTTACTGTGTATCATGCAGAGCCACAAAATGACGAAGCTTGATAATATTATTTCTGATGTAGGACCAGAAGAGGATAAAAGCTTGATGGAAAAATCGCAAAAGGATGAATCAGGTGAATGAAAAAATACTATCGATCCAATATGAGTTTCTTTTTTTAGTTTTCATTAATAATATAATTAAAATTATTAGATAACATGTGTGAAATAGTCTATTAATTCACATCTGTTTAATGTTCTACATGGACCAACAACTCAGAAAAGGAATGTTGTTCTAAGAAGAGAAAAAAATAGAACATGCAAATGAAAATGAATTGCTCCTTAGCTCATCTGGAGTGGTGCTAGATGTTAACAAAAGGGGGAAAAACTTTTACAAAAGTTTGAGGGATCTAATGGAACGAATGTATAGACGTTATTTCCACTTACAATACAAAAACCAATCCAATGATTCCAAGAACCAAATTTTATCTAAACTACAGGAAAAGTTTCTAGAGAATTAGTCAATGAGACATGTCAGACTTTTAATAGCAAAAACGTACAACAAAAAAATGAAGGAATGAAAAAGTAATATTCCTTTAGATGATTGTCTAGAATTATTTATAAATATCACTTTTGTTATACTTACTTTTCATATATAAATATAAAAATTAAATAGTTTATTGTCATGTTACATTTTCAGGAAGATTATGAAAATCTCAAAAGATGAACGAGCTGATATCAGAAATATGCCAGTAGGAATGTCCAAAAATGTGTACAAGGAGATGGTCAAAGAAATGGACAAAATTGCATCGCAGGAGGAGCCATCTCAACAACAACATGCTTCAAATTTAATATCTAATCATTGAATTTTTCGATAATTAGGTACAATAAATAAATAATTTAGCATTAAATATTAATTTTCAAGTATTTTCTTGCAGAAAAGAAAAGAAAATGGAACCCATTCAACACATAAAATAGGATGACAAGGAAGAAAATGATTGATATCTAAGTTTGTGAGTAATTGTTACTTCCTTATAACAACTTAACTAGATTTCATTTTTGTATTTCTTAAGTTGTTTTACAAAAATCATCATTGAATGTCTTCAAACAAGTGCTAACATATAAAGAAGAGCCATGAGAGGAATTGATTGAAATTGAGTTAAATATGGGTTGTGCATATATGATGTCATATTAGAACTTAATTGTGGAATTTGTAAGCATCTATCGACTTTGTTTTACTTAGCTCCCTTTATAATTAATAGAAAAAATAAATATTTTATATTAAATATATGATTTTTTATGGGGTATAAAACTTGCAGGAAACAAAGTATGGCACTACATCAACAGATCAAATCTTGAAAGATGGCATGTTACTTGGCTTTGAAAGAATGTGTATAGTTTATGAGTCAATTGTTGCATTGGTACATCCTCTCTTTTCGATTTACATTGATGTAACACATATTATTTAATATTGCAATTTTCATTATTCTCACCAATGTATATACACTTATTACAATTTATTTTTATATTTGTAGATGGAAGGTGAAGAAGAAGAAAACAATCAACACTGTGAACAAAACATTCCTGAAAATAACCCAAGTCATGGAAGTAGCTCTAGCAGTGACAATAGTTCAAGCGAAGAATGATGATCACTATGTTTGGATATCAAATCAAGGTGTTGTATTTTTTGAAAAATGTCTATGAAATCAGATATTTTCTTTAATGTAATGGACATAGTGTCCAAATTGAAAGATAAAGGGATACCAATAACTGTCCCATTTTGTATGGCAAAGAATGTCTTATTCATATATATATATATATATATATATATAATAAAAAATGTTTTAATTTATTCTATTGCATTCTCTATTGTCGCTATTGCGTTCTCCATTGTTGTTCTCAAATGCACTAATAAAAATTTAATTCATATGAATATTGTTATAAAATACATATGTGTCGACTTTTGATGAACAATGAATTTTAAAAAACCACAATAATTATGATATGATATAACAAATTAATCCAAACATCACATTCAAATTCATTAATAAAAATTTAATTAATATGAATATTGTTATAAGATGTGTCGATTTTTGATGAATAATGAATTTAAAGCAATCACAATAATTGCACTGTCATAGGTCGATGTTTCTAAAAAATACAAAATGAAAACCAGTGCGTGTATTCTTACACTGGTGCGCTTGTATTCTTAAGCGCACCGGTGCGTTTTTACGACATATGGGCACCGCACAAATACCAAAACCAGTTAAAAATATTGAGGTGTTTGTGTGGTATGACGCTCAGGTGCGTTTATGTCTATATACACAACGGTGTCGTTTTACGACCTATGGGCATCGCACAAATAACGATACCAATAATAAATCTTGGTGCGTTTGTGTGATACTATGCACTGGGGCATTTTTGTGTCTATATGCACCAGTGCATTTGTATGACCTATAAGCCCTGCACGAATACCGATACCAATTATAAATCTTAGTGAATTTGTGTGATACTGCGCACTGGGGCGTTTATGTGTCTATACACACCAGTGCATTTGTATGACATATGGGCACCACACGAATACTGATACCAATTATAAATCTCGGTGCATTTGTGTGATACTGTGCATCGGTGTGTTTCTATAAGTCTACACACCAGTGCGTTGATACGACCTATGGGCACCGCTCAAATCCCAAGACCAATTAGAACGGCCCGGTGCGTTGTATCACCAAAACTACGCCCAGTGCTATTTTATACCTTAATGGCCCAGTGAATTCTCCTTCGACCGCCCCGGGGCTCCGGCTACAGGTACGCATCGGTGCGTTAAATCCTGATTAGCGTACTGATGAAAAAAACATCCGTAATTGCCTCCGGCCGCCCATTTTTATTTTAGTTGTGTTGAATTTCCGTTAAAACCTCCACTAAAACCTCTGTAACCATAAACGAATGTTGTAGCATATGTTTTTTTTACAATTTGGCCAATTTTATAAAACTAAAAACCTCCTTTGATAACCTCTGCTACAGGGTCTTTTCCTTGTAGTGCAAGGAGATTAACTTGGTCCCAATTATTCATCAACCATCTCTCTGAGATCTCAAATTCCCCTCCCCTCCTCAAGATATGATACCAATACACTTTCCACCATGGAACTTATCTAAGTGGTCCATTCCACAACTTGATGAATTCATGCGCCATTACACTACATATATGACTGATAAAAGTCTTAATACTTTACAACAATCCATGCTCCTGTGCAGCATGTACGCCTATACAATAGGTCTTACAACTTCCTGGGGAAATACACCTGCCTTGGACCAAAACCCTTAGGGTGTTGATACACTACTACGACTCTCACCACATTCTGGCGCCTTCACTAAACTTCAAAACATTGAATCCATCTCCATTTTCTCATCCATACTACCACTCTCTTGCTACATCTTTAGCTTTGTTGATCCATATCTTGACTCAACCTTCTAACATAATTTGCAATCTCTCATTAGCAAAGCTCATATCCATTTAGTGGAAATCATTCTCCTTTACTAGGGCTTCCATATCCTTTAACTACACATACACATTGTCTTCTCTACAACTCCTCCATGGCCTCCAAAATTTGTTTGCTACATTATCTCCTACTACTCTCACATGGATATCTATCATTCATGTTGGCATAATAATGACATTGCTTCTGAACTCCGTTGAATCTTGCAGCTTCCTAAACCTCCTTTCCCAGGCCTCAACTTTAATCTCACCCCTTGGCTTTGATATTCACGAAGCTCTAATACTAGTTTTTAGGATAATGAAACACTGAAACAAGTGGTGGTATCTAAAGACACCATTGTTGGGACCCCACTAAGGACAAACTAACATGGAGTCTTTCTTCCTTTAAACAAGTTACATTAGTTATGAATACCATGGTTAAATCCATGGGTTCTCATGATCCTGGAGCCCAAAAAATTCCAGAAACTTGACTGAGTCAAATTTACCTAAACCACACTATACATGTAAAATTTTAGGATGATTTAAAAACAATTTCCAATTTTCTGAACAAGTAATACAATGATATAAACATAACTCTCTCAAACTCATTTATTAAAATGCAGGTTGCTTTCTACCAATGCATTACATTGACACATCCATTTCACAGATCATTAACCTAAAAATTCTATATTGTTTTTATTACGTCGAGAGGTGCTCTCTAGCGTAATATAGTAGTGATGTTGTAATGTAATGCAAATATTTTTTGTCAAAATAAAATAAAAATAAAAATAACACTATAAAAATAAAATAATAATGAAAATAAAAATGACCCATGGTATGGAGAATTCATGGTATTGACTCATGGTATTCATGTGAGATATAGCCTATTTAAATGTATTCATGTGGAATATAGTTTATTTAAAGGGGAAAATACCGGCCTAGATCCATCTTAACTCCAGATCTACCAAGTGCCGAGAGAGATCAAATATCTTGAGTCACATGAAAACTTTTTTAGAGTGAAAAGAGATTTAATCCATCTCAGTGCTTGGTAGATTTGGAATAAAGATGGATCTATGTTGGTCTAATCTAAGTTCATGGTCTACAATAAATGAACCGCTCATATACACTCGTGGCCTACAATAAGTGACCGACTCATATACAATAAACATCGTATATCTATGTTTTCCATACTTCTCAAAAATTTGGAATTTATTAGATTCAGTGCCACTTCATCTATTTATAATGGACTTATGTTAGGGTGGTTCATGTAAACTTGACTTGGTCAAGTTACTGGTGGTTTTTAGGCTTCAGGTTTACGAGCACCCATGATTTTTCCCATAGTATTTATATTTAATGTAGCCTATTCAAAAGCCAAAAAAACTCCATTTTAATTCATTGGAAACACAACAACAACAACAATGGTGTCTTTAAACACCACCATTTCTCTTTATGTTTTATGATCCTAACAATAGGGCCTTGAGATAACCTTAGTTGTGCCTTCTCCATGATCTTTAGATAGGCTTCACTGTGCCTCTTTTCTCCAGCCTGCACATTTACAAATTTTATAAAAATAATGAATATCAATGGACCACTCTCCTTGGAGACTCGAAGTCTAGCTCGTGCTTTACTACAACAAATGAAAACTTATGTAAAAAAATCTCTGTGCAGCTAGCTCTATTTTCAATTCTTTCACTTACAATTATGCACAGATTCGAATCCTTTGCAAAAATTTTGTGTTGTAGATGCAACCTCTAACCTCTTTCTCAACAGCTTCTCGTGCACGACCATATCGACCCAGTCTTCTTTCTAATTTTTCTCGAGGGATTCCTCGTCTAGAGATCTGAACTCCATGAAACACATCCAGATCTTGGGCTTGCTGCATATGGCCACAATTTCACTATTATTGTCCAACAAATTCCACATCTTGCTGCTCGGTTTGACTCCAATGCAATCATTTTTACAGTGCTGACTAGTCTCGATAATGCTTTGCTCATTTTCGACCTTTTTTTTCTTGGCATTGCACACCATATAGTTTACCTGTAAAATTATTATTGCCTTCGTTGCTAAGAACGAAAACTTGCACCATCATTGCTAAGAATGGTAGCTAACACCACTGAATCATATGCCATGACTTTGTCCGTAACTTGGATTGCACCAGTATTGAGGATTGGGACTTTGATGACCACCAGTTTCTAACATCTAGGACCTTGCACTCCACCCCCTCAATTTCATTCATGACCGGTAAAGTATCTCCAACAACTACTATCTTCCCACCCTCTCAACCTTCAACTTGGAGCCCAAACAATTTTCCTCCAGCTACTCTCAAACAGATTCCTGAGCATTTACAACACTCGACTCCTTACAAATTGGCCAACTCCTTATTTGGCTAGCTCCTTGACACACAAGCACACTTCACCCTTAACACTTCACCCTGTTGAACTCTAAATTCTCACACTCACCAGGCTCTAATACTTAGAGTTATGCAATAGATAGAAAAGATAACGGGTCATATGTATTTGTAAAACTAGCAATTGCACCATCACCAAATGTTGCACAGGAATTGTCGTAAGATTCTTAAAAAGATCCAATAGTTGCTAAGCAAGATATCTGTAGTGATTTTGGTCAGTTTTAGTAAATATAGGAAATTTCATTTTAGTCTAAAATCTATAGTATTAGCTCTAACCATATTTAACAACAGAAGCAAATTGCATCATATAATACATGTGAAGACAATGCCTAAAGCACAAATAATATACAACACAAAAACTCTGCAAGAAAGAGAACAAGGGTTACTTCCCCTTAATCCCCATCCTCTTTCCTAGCTTCTAAATCAGGAGGAGGGATCTCATAAATCAGATAAATTTATAAAAATAAAATAAAAATAATATAAAAATTCATTTATAAAAAATTGTTTTATTTATTTAATCATAAAAAAATTATTATATTTTTTTATAAATAAAATTTTATTCAATAAATAAATTAATAATTAAATAAAGTAAGATGATTTTTCAATAAAGAAAGTTCATACTTAACTTTTATTCAATTTTTAAATTATTTTATTTCCCACCTATCTCTTAAGATTAGTGAAAAGAGTAACCACATAACACAGAGAAATTCGTTGGATGCAATGGCAACAATAGTTTTTAATAGTATTTCATTTTATTATTGATTCAAAAGACTAAAAAGACAATAAAAAAATGTAGTACTGATCACATTGAATAATTTTTTGCTCTGGACAGATTTATCCTATGAAGAATTGACACATTTATCCTCTGAACAAATTACTAATCCCAAATACAACAACAGATTGATTCACCTCACTCTTATTCAACTCTAATTATAACCCCACAACATTATTAAAAAATGGTGTCGCGAGCTCATTTGGAAAATTGCTCCATGACTTCATTCCCTGACTCATATCCCAAAACAAACCATACTGAAATGTGAGTCAGCTCAAAGATCCAAGCTTGGCCCAACCACTGTCTCCACTTCCATCAGCATGTGTAATACGAATTAGTGTCACTGATCCATATAGATAAGCTACAGCTGACCCATCACTAATCATTATTTTTCCCTAAACTTTCCATCACCCTAACAATCAATGTAATTGATTAATTCATCTGATAGTTAAATATGGAAATGACTACTGGAGGACTGACATGGATGTACACAAAATCAAAAATTTGGCCAGGAGACAGAGACTTCAACCATTTAGGAAATGAATACAACTTGTTGGCATTTGGTTTGGAGAGACCCCATACAAGACCATACAGATTCTGGATAGAGAATTGGAGAGATGTAATTGTCTGGTGTGGAGATTTATTAGTGATGGACACAACATATCTGGAATAGGTTTTTCCTCTGTTATTCCAAGAACTTGTCTGCTTCTGCCATATGGGCAACACATTATTCTCTGCAGATTGTGAGAAAAAAATCATAATCAATACTGTCTTTTGCTGTTTGGACATGATTGAGTTTGTTCATTCTATGTCACACTAAAATGTTAAAGTTTTAACAACATTGTGGTAGCCAAAATTTACTTTTTGGGAATCTTACCCTGTAGGGAAGTTTCTACTGGAGAGCTCTGTTTAGGTGTAGGAGAGGGCTTTGGCTTCGGCTTTGGCTTTTGAGTTAGATATTGGGTTGGAGCAGGGGATCCTGAACCTGATCCAGGCTTAGGCACAACAACTGCCAGAAGCAACCATCAAAACACCAACAACAACATCACTGAAACAAACTAAAAGCAAACTAATTGCATCCCATAAGAGAATCCTACCTATAAGACTCTGGTCGATGCAATGCCAACAACAATTTTCAATAGTCTTTCATTTTATTATTGATTAAAAAGAGAAATTCGCTGGATGTAATGCCAACAACATTTTTCAATAGTCTTTCATTTTATTATTGATTCAAAAGACTAAAAAGGAAATAACAAAATGTAGTACTGATCATGTTGCATAATTTTTTTCTCTGGACATATTTATCCTCTGAAGAATTGACAAATTTATCCTTTGAAAAAATTACTAATCCAAAATAAAACAACAAATTGATTCACCTCACTCTTATTCAGCTCTAATTATAACCCCACAACTGGTCCTTGCAATTCCGTTTTGAGAGCCTTGTTCTCTTCTTCTAGGAAGAACAACTTTTTCTGTAAATCTTCAATTTCCCTCTGAAGATTTTGACCTTTTCTGATCTCATCTTGTAATTTTGTTTCAATGCTAATGTTTTGTTTCTGGAAAGCATCAATACCTTTTGAAGATTCATTCTACATAACTTTTAAATCAGTCTAGGATTCTAAATCAGTATCTATTGTGGTTTGGGAATTGGTAATATGTTCTTGCAAATTCAATCTCTGACTTGATATGTCGATTCTCATGTTTTTAGGGGTTTCATTCACTTCTTTCAGCATGGGAATTCCTATATGCAATTGTCTTATATTTTTCTTCGGGACCCCATACTCATCTCTGTTTTTCTCAGATCCAATTCCTGGTCTTTCATCCCTTTCGTTTATGTTTTGATAATGAGGCTGTAGTTTTAGCAGGTTCTCTATCACCATATCCGAATTTGCAGGGTGATAAATATCATTTGAACTCCTGTCAGAAATACCCATTGTTACACAGTAATTTGTCACCGTCCCTACCATTCCCCGTCCCGCACAATGGAGGACCCATTTTGTGACCTGTGAACATTGTCATGCCTTGAAATCATCATCAATGCATTCCTCTAAACATGAGCTTCAATTTCCCTAAAGACATCTCCTTGCAAAAAACCATGAAAACATCTCCTTTTGCATCGGCGCGGGCAGACAGCTAATCACTCGCGCCAATGGGGAAAATCCTACAAAGAGGCCGCGCCAACTGGCGCTCTGTCCCAGAGCAGTAGTCGCGCCAGCCAATTTAAGGAGTGTTTTTTAAATAAAGATGGCGGAAGTTGTGTTTCAACAAACTCAAAAACAATTGCCTATCTTGAGTTGGGAAGTTTGGCTACGGGAGTTCCATGGAAGGGAAGTGGTTTGCCACCTTTCATGGAACCTTTCTTGATGATAGGGCCAATCCCACCATAATAGGGATCCCAACTCCCTCCTTCCCCATTTATAAAAGCTTGCCTATTGCCATTACAATCTAGTCTTGAAGTGCCTAAGCTTTGAATCTCCAAATTCCCAAGAGCCTTTGTGCTGTAAGAGCCCTCTTTCTTCCCTTATGGCCGACTCAAGTAAGGAGACTATCGTCGAGAGACTCTAGAGAGGATTGCCCTTTCCCTGGCGAGCTTTGCGAGACGTGAACGACTAGGGACCCTTCCGAAGGAGACCGCGGCGTCAGAACATTGGTTGTACTCTCTTTCGATTGTTTATTAATAAATGACTACTGGTTATGGTTCCACTCTATTTTTCACTTATGTTAATAATGAGTTATATCCTTTCTGACTGATATATAGTTGCGTATTCTAGATTTTATGCTTGTATTCGTGTTGTTTCTTGCATGTGCAGGTGTCCATTCACGAAGATCGTGGGGATCGTGATTTGCCGAGGCTGAGGAACGGGAACGCTCTCTCTTCTACGAATCATAGCACTGGACTCCAGGTAGGCCTCCATCGTTGGTCTATTTATTCGCAATTAGGAACTTGTGCTGTAGCATTTGATGATTGTTGCTAGACCCTTGCTGGGCTAGTAGGGATCGCCTCTGTCCGCAGAGGGGATTTACCTCCTCAACAATTTGGCAACTCCGCTGGGGAGCGTCTAGTTTTCACTGTCTCGTTTGGATTGTCTCGTTTTGATTGTTTTATGATTTTCCTTGCTTGGTTAGCCTTCTGGGCTGGGTTCTTTTGCTGTTTTTTGCTTCTTGGTTTGCTTAGTTTACATTGATCTGCTTCTGGAGTAGGTTTTTTTAATTTTTGGCTGAGAAACTCGACTGGCGCGCTTTTTAGCCCGACAGTCGCGCCAATTGGCGCATGTTGCTTTTGTATTGCCCACGCCAATTGCTTGCTGGCGCCAGTTGCAGCCTTACAGTCGCGCCACTCCTGTAGGGTATTTGAGTTTGCTCAGTTTTGAGCTCTCTAGGTCTAGTCAGTGTTTTTTCTTCTTGATTTTTCGACTACCTGAGTGTGTTGGAGTCTTGTTTGACTGGGAATTTGCCTTCATCCTTTGGTTGTTTGCTTTTCTCCATCGATTTCACGTTTTAAGCCCTAGGGCATCTAGTGGCTTTGTGTATCGAGCCCTCCTTGGGAGTTTTGGTGTTTCGTTTATCCAGTCAACTCTCTGATTGCTCCTCTGCATTCTCTTAGTAGTTGTTCACTGTTTTGTTGCGATTTTTGGGTGATTGCTCATTTCTTCATTCAAATTTCGTTTGGTCTTGCTTTGGGCCTAGATCACACGGTCCATTGGAGCTTTTGAGTCATTTTCTTGGTTTTGAGAGACTTTGGTCGATTTGGGATTTGATTGTTGTGTCATTGAGTGAAATTGGTTTGTTTTGCTCTCTCAATATCATTTCTCAAGTTGCTTCTCTTTTATTTTCAGTTTGTTTAGTGCATCTAGCTATCAAACATTGAAAATTACGAAAAAAAAAAACTCTTTTGCTTTTGGTTGATTAGTGTAAATTGTGAGCTTTTCGATTTTACTAGTAATTAGTGATTTGAATGAAAAGTTTTTAATTTCATTAGTTGCATTAGAGATATCATTGTTTGTCTTCTGATCATTTTGTTTGTGTAAAAGCTCTCAACTCTTCTGTAGCTAGTTTTCATCGAACAAAATGATGTACTGTGGCATGTAACTTTGCATTTAGGAATTTTTGAGACTACACATTCGTTAGGGCCTGAAAACTGAAACTAATTGAAGATCAACTTTAAAATATATTCAATTAACCTAAGGCAACATTGGAATCTAATGAAACACATTTAGAGGTCTAGGCTAGAGATGTGTTCCGGCGTCTTTAAACCTAGCAGCTGTCCTTCGCCTTTTGGCTTTAGACAGCGCTAGTACGGACTTGTGCTCCCCATACCATCTCGTATATAAAGGGAGACCCCTCTAGGTTTTCAATCCTTTATCCATAGGAAGCCGAGTCTTCCGCCCTATACCCGTGATACACCGAACACAGCATTCGGGGAGATTTCCTGCACGTACAGAAAGTCCTTGGTGATTTCTTTGTCATTATTAAAACCAAGGTGTATATTGCAGTTCACGGTTATTTGGTACACCCTTTGTGCCTAGTATTCCTGAGCAGTCATTTGGTCTTTTCTGACTCCCTAAATTTGAAAAGACCGTCAAGCGCTTGTCCTTTCACGCTTGTGTCAAATCTGAAAGAGATAGAGTCATATTTTATCGTTTCTCGACTCTTAAAACATGAAACGGTGAAGTTTCTTATTTTTCAAAGTGGTAAAAATTAATCACCCACGATTACACGCCCTCTTAGATATTGCATGTTGACCATTTGATCGTGTGTCTTGACTCTTTTTCAGCCCGTGTGTGTGTTTGCTTCTTTTTCTCTAGTCGTTTGCCACAGTGGTGGAACCTTCGGTTTCGTCTACTGGTAGTCCTTACATGGACGATTCTTCAGAGGCTTCCCAATCCTCTGCTGAACCGCAGAAGCCTATTGTTTCCGAGTTTCCTGACGGGGGACCGGTTCTTGCTGAGCAACCCTTTGGAGGACCAGTTGAGTTCAATTGGCCCTTTTCGGACCCTGTGTCTGAATTGAGATTAGGAGCTGATTTCCTTTCTCTTACATCGGGTTCGCCTTTTGTTGCTACTGTATTTCCTCCTAGTCCTCGCCGTCTCTTGCGAGATTTAACGGCAGGATCAACCATGAGTGATTCTGGTGAGGAAATCCCAACGTCCGGTGAAGACTATCAGCTCTTCCCACGAAGATTGTTTCAGGGAGACAACTCTGAGCTGGCTGACATGTCAACAGCCAGTCCCTCTTTACCACAGGGATACAGATCTTTGGGTCAGATCATTTCCGCCGCAGCCTCTATGGGAGTGTCAGCTCCTTCTCCAAGGCCAGCTGCTACTATGCCCGGGGTGTCACCTCAGAAGCCCGTTACTTCTGTTCCCGTCCGGCCCACTGTCTGTGTGGCCGCCTCTTCTCCTGTTGTCACAGCATTCGCTGCAAGGGATGTACCAACTCCTGAAGATGTTTATCTAGCGACTGCTATACCGGAGAACATCTCTCCGGAGGAGTATCGGTTGTCTTTGCAACAGCCGAACGTCGAGGTTGGACCATCCTCCCAAGATCCTAACCGCTCTTACTTTTCGCACTATGCACAGGATGGTACTCCCGTGTATGCTTTCCCAGGTCAGTATGATGAGCACGGGGAGATTTTACATCTACCCGCTCCTGAGGCTTATCTCTATGCTCAAGGTTTACCTTATAATCAGGCTTATAACCCGCAAGGACAACCTTTCCAAGGCCAACCTGGCTATCTTTATGATCCACAGGGGCAACCCATGCAAGGCTATCCTGTCGGCCAACAAGGGCCATCGTATGGTCCGCAAGGACAATATTATAGCCCTTTCGGTCAACCTGTTCAGCCTCAGCCGGGGTATCAACCGGGACCGGTCTATGGTCCTGGGGGGAAAATCCAGCCTTATTTACCGATGGAACTACAGTATCCTATTGTTTCTAACATTGCATATCAGCCGAGACCATCCTATGGTTCCGCTTCGGGTCAAACCGGTTTTCAGCAGGCACCTGGCCCTGTTCCACCACCAGGCCAACCGACCCATCCAGTACAACCTGGTGTTCCGCCTCCAGGCCAACCGGCCCATCCGGTACAACCTGGGGCTCATTCACAACCAGGCCAGCCTACTCAACCAGCGCCACCTATTTATCCGGGTCAACCTGTTCATTCAGGGCAGCCCTCTTAGTCGGGTCAACCTGTTCCTCAGGGCAGCCCGCTCATTCTATCAACCCTGCTCAGCAGTCGACTCATTCAATGCCGCAGCCAAATCAACAGCTGCGCCCTACTTATCAGGCTCCACAGGGTTCCACCTTTCAGCAGCCTACTCATCCTCAGGGTGGTTATTATCCACATGGTCAATCTCAACCGAATTATAACCACCCCAGAGGCTCTCAGTATTATCCTCCTCCACCTGGTTTTACCTATACTCAGCAGCCAAATCCAAACGCTGCTTACACCAGGCCGACATATAATCAGGGTCCGTACCCTGGTTATCAGGCCCCACACTGGTTACCAGCATCCAAATCATTTTGGTTATACGATTTACCCCCCCTACAGTCAGAATCCTATGGGACAGAACCCATGGGGGCAAGGATATTCACAACCATTGTGGAGTACAGGTAACAGTCCTCATCCTGGGTCTGGCATGTCGGTCAATCCGCTATTTCCGTTCCTGGCCACCTTGGAGTTGCCGGATGTTTCAAAGTTGACCAATGATCCGATTTTACATAATCCATATTGGCCTCCGGTTCCCACCAAGATACCAGGTGATTGCCCCAAGTTTGAGGGAAAAGCTGGAGAGGACCCCCAGGCGCATGTGATGACGTATCATCTTTGGTGTTCGTCTAACTCTTGGGTCGATGATTCGATTCGCTTGCGCCTCTTCCAGCGTACTTTAATTGGAGCTGCTGCTAAGTGGTACATAGAGTTATCCCGCGGCATTTTCCAAGATTTCAATTCTTTAGCCATGGCTTTCCTCACGCACTTTCAGTTACCGGTTCGTTACGAAGTCGGGATGCACCTCCTGACTTCTCTGAAGCAGGATAAAGCCACTCACATCTCTGATCACATTCATGAGTGGCGGCGCCGTCGTAGACTGATCAAATTTCACATACCTGATCAGATACTGAGTCACTGGTTCACCACCTCCTTTGTGAATAAAATCGCTCAGGATATTGCAATGGGAGCGTGTGTGACGGAGGAACAAGCCATTGCGCGTGCCCAGTATCTGGATCTTGTATATTCTCAGTCCGGCACGCTTTATGATATCTTGCCTGATGCCCCGCGGTCCGGAACCTCTAAGGCTCCGCCTACCCCCACGGTGGATGGTGTCATTGGTTCTGTCTCTCAGAATTCGAAGAAATCTTCGAATGGGAAGCAGAAGTCTAATTCTTCCAATAATGCTCCTGCTAATCCTACCCTGTCCGATTCTGGCAAAACCGCAGAAGTGAATGCCGTTCAGGCCAATCCTATGGAGAAAAATTCCAAAGGGAAAAAGAAGGGCAAAGGCAAATCTAAATCTGATGCCCCAAAGCCAGAATCTAAATCTCGCACTGAGGATGGCTCTCAGCGTAAATTGAAGTACCCTTGCCTCATTTGTGAAGGGGACCATTATACTAAGGATTGTCCACGACGATCTGAGGTTAGTCAAATTCTCAAGGGCGCTAAAGGGACTCCGGCTATTTTAAAAGAGCCATTCCTGTCTCAGCAGACCCAGATGGTCAAACAACCGTCACCATCTACACCATTTGGGTCCCAAGTTTTCATGATGAAGAGTGTTGCACCTATCTCTGTCGCTATGCAGTCGAAGGATTACAACGAATCGCGGTAGGCACTCGGGAAGGCAGTTGCGGATGGACCGCCTCCCCCACCTATCTCCGGTCCGTTGGAAATAGAGAAGCCTACTCTTGAACCCGTTGTGAAACCACCTTCTAAAGGTGTCCTTCGAAGATCTTCTTATAATCCGAATGCTCGTGCCGCTCAACATTACAGCATTGTTGAGGATTTGGCACAGGCGCCGTCTGCTATGTCTGCGTTAGAAGTTCTTCAAAGTTGTCCTTCGCAACGGAAGGCTTTACTGTCTGCGATCGGGGGCATTGATCCCGCCGATTCGAGTCTTATCACCTTTGATTTAGAGAATTTCACTCCCCGGCTTCCACATCAGATTGCTCTTATTATTCAAGTCGGGATTAACGGTCTGAAAATTTATATGGCCGTGGTGGATGAAGGTGCATCTACCTGCGTTATGTCCTCTGCTTGCTGGAAGGCCATCGGCTCTCCAGCCCTTTCATCATCTCCCAATGCCCTTGAGGCATTTGATGGTCGGGAATCCAAACCCCTGGGTGTTCTCGAGAGTCTAGCGATCACATTACAGGGGAAGATTGTCAACGTGGAAGTAGAAGTGGTTGACGCTAAAATCAACTACAATATACTTCTTGGCCGCAGCTGGACTCATGCCATGCTCTGCGTGCCATCCACCGTCTTTCGATTTCTTAAGTTCCCTCACGAGGGCAAAATTGTCACGGTGGATCAGTTGTCATTTTTCACCTCTACCTCTGAGAACAACGTGCCATACGTGGATCAAATTCCAAATCCCCCGGACAGTGTAGGACCTGGTCTCTTCAAAGACCCAGTCCTCATGGGTATTTTTCCCGCACCACCACCGCACACTGCTCAAGTCAACATGATGTCCAAGTCCGATGACCCCTGGCTTATTCCTACGCTTGAGCAGGTGTTTGAGTTTGGAGAATCAATGCCCTTGACTCCAGTAGAGATCAGCTACTGTGAAATTGTTGCCACATCTGATCCTCCACCTCCTCAGCATGCTCCGTTGAGCATGGCTCTCGACGTCTACTCTCAATCCCCCTGGCTTGGTCAGGCCGATTCACCTGATCCTCTCAAAGAGACTTTTCCTTCCGATGAAGCCATCATTGAAACTATGTCTCTTGAGGAGCTGCCTTGGGGCGATGGACATCATCGCTCCTCTTTTATGCCTAGTAGCTTGGGGGCAATGTCTGACTGTCTGGAGTGTTATGCTACTTAGGTTCCTACCCCTCCTCTTCAAACGCCCATTTTGACGCACGAGGTTTTTTCGGAGGGTAACCTGAGTAACATTACTCAGACCATCCCGATCGACATCTCCGTTAAACCGGGGATTGTTGAGAATATTCATGTGGGTATGACTTGTTCTCCCGATGAGATTCAAGTCTATACTGAGCTTTTTAAGGAATTCAGAGATGTTTTCGCGTGGTCCTACGAGGAAATGCTGGGGATTGATCCCAGTATCGTAGTGCATGAGATTCCAACCTTTCCTGGTGCGAAGCCTGTGCGCCAACGCTTACGCCCCATGCATCCTCGGAAAGCCGCCACAATCAAGGCAGAAGTTGAAAAACTTCTGAACGCGGGCTTTATTTATCCTATCCCCCTCACAGAATGGGTGTCTAACATTGTCCCTGTCGATAAAAAGCAGGGTACGATTAGAGTCTATGTTGATTATCGCGACATCAATCGCGCCTGTCCAAAGGATAATTATCCCACTCCGTTCATAGACCAAATCATCGACGAATGTGCCAGAAGTGAGATCTATTCTTGATGGACTATTTCTCAGGATATAATCAAATCAATATTGCACCTGAGGATCAACACAAGACCACATTCATTTGTCCATGGGGTACTTTCGCGTATAAAAAGCTCCCGTTCGGCTTGAAGAACGCTGGAGCCACTTTTCAGCGTGCAATGTCCTACGCTTTTCATGACATTCGCCATATCGTTCAGCCTTATCTGGACGACTTGCCAGCTCATTCGGCTAAGCGAGAGGACCATGCTGAGCATCTCCGCCAGATATTTCTTCGTTGCAGGCGCTACAATATTAGGCTTAATCCTCATAAATGCGTCTTCTGCGTTGATTCTGGCCGTCTTTTAGGATTCATAGTCTCAAAGGATAGAATTCGCCTTGACCCTTTAAAGGTCGAGGCCATCATAAATCTCCCATCACCCTCCTCCCTATATCAATTACAGAGTCTGCAAGGGAAAGCGAACTTTCTTCGGCGCTTTATCCCGAATTATGCCGAGGTGGCCAAAGGATTCACTTTTTTATTAAAGCAGAACGTTCCCTTCCATTGGGACGAAATCGCTCAGCAATCCTTTGAGAAGCTAGAGACGTTGCTTGTCAATGCTCCATTGCTTCGTCCTCCGTACTACCACCACGACTTCACTTTATATCTCGCCGCCGCATTTAGCACCATAGCCATGGTCTTGGTGCAGGATGACGATGACGGTAATGAACATGTTGTTTATTATCTGTCACGGAACCTTCTTGATCCAGAAACACGTTATGCCCATGTCGAGAAGTTGGCATTAGCAGCAGTACACGCTATACAGCGCTTTTGCCATTACATCCTTTTGTGTACGATAACAGTGGTTTCAGACTGCAACCCTATGACGTATATTCTCTCCAGACAATTACTAGGGGGAAAGTAATCCAAATGGATTGTTATCCTGTAGGAGTTTGACTTAGAGTTCATTACCGCTAAGTCAACTAAATCACTAGTTTTCGCGGATCTTATATGCTCTCTCCCTACAGACTCCGCTCCCTCACACTCTGAAGATCATATACCGGACGAAATGCTTTTCCTCATCAGTACTCGTGACCCTTGGTATGGTGACATAATTGTGTATCTTCAGACCTCGAAATTTCGGTCTGAGTTGGATAAAGCTGCCCGTCGTCGAATTTGGCACCAGTCCCAGCCCTACCGTATAGTAGGAGATACCTTATACCGCATTGGAGTAGATTCGGTGCTCCGGCGATGCCTAACCTTGGAAGAGGCTGAAAAGGTCCTAAATGACTACCACAGTGGCGCCTATGGTGGACATATGTCCGGGTATGCTACTGCCCAGAAGATTCTGCGAGCAGGTTATTTCTGGCCTTCCATATTCAAAGACTGTATCACTGCAGTCCGCAAATGTCATGCGTGCCAGATATTTCAGCGCAAGATGTGCGCGCCGCTTCTACCCTTGCACCCTGTTATTATCGTCGGCCCTTTTGCGAAATGGGGTGTGGATTTTATGACGTGTAACCCTCACTCGGCCGGGGTGCATGCGTATATAATTGTCGCCGTCGACTACTTCACCAAGTGGGCCGAGGCGATGCCTACACTAGCTCCTGACGGGAAAACGGCTGCTCAATTTATATTCAACCACGTTATTGCATGGTTCGGGGTTCCTCAAGCCATCGTCACTGATCACGGTACTCATTTCTGAGATTATATGATGGCGGAGCTGACTTCAAAGTTGGGCTTGCGACACGACAGCTCAACACCATATTACCCTCAGGCGAATGGTCAGGTTGAAGCAGTGAACAAGGTTCTGGTCACTATGCTTCAGCGAACAGTTGGTATTCACAAATCCAATTGGCATCTCCAACTGTTCTCAGCTCTCTGGGCATACCGAACATCTGCAAAGAGTGCAATTGGGTTCACACCATTTCAATTGGTGTATGGTCTGGAAGCAACTCTTCCGGTTGAATGCGAGATTCCTTCTTTGAAATTAGTTGTGGAACTTCTACCTAATACTTCTGCTGAGGAAGAATGTCTTCTGTATCTGGAACGGTTAGATGAAACCCGTCGTCTGGCTGCTTTGGTTATTGAAGCACAAAAGAAGAGGGTCAAAACTCATTTTGATCAATCTGTTTCCCCCCGTTCCTTTATCGAAGGAGACCTCGTCCTCCTGTACGATCAAGCACATGATAAGCTTGGAGCCGGTAAGTTCCAGCCTATGTGGCATGGGCCCTATATAGTAAAACGTGTTTTGAAAAATGGGGCCTACGAGCTTATAGATTATAAAGGAGTTCCGCTGGCGCAGCCCAGAAATGGGCTGTACCTCAAAAAGTACTATGCCTGAAGTGATTTCTTGGTGTGGTGTGTGTACATAGGTGTGTGTTTTTCATTTGTGTGCATATATGGTGTGGTGTGCCTTGTAAACATCTTTTTGCTGATCGGGTCTTCCTGGTTGTGCAGATGTCTATTCATCCATTTGTTGGTTTCGCAGATGGTGCCTCCTGCAGTACCAGGAATCTGTCTTCAGCAGCCTGGGTAATCTATGATCCTGTTGGTGAGTTGGTCAACCTGCAAGGTGTGTGTCTAGGACGTACTACGAACAACATCGCGGAATATAGTGCTGTGTTAGAATTATTAACCGAGGCAGTGAACCTTAGTATCCGTGAATTGCTCGTGTATATAGATTCGCAACTTGTAGTGTTACAGCTGAACGGACACTATTCGGTAAGAAACCCGTCCATTTTACGTCTGTATCTGCGTATTCGATTACTGGAAAGGAATTTTGACTACATTACATATCATCATATACCCAGGCATTTGAATACATTAACAGATGCAGTGGCAAATTTGGTATTAGACAGACATTTGCGCAATTTGTAAATCATCATCACATTTAAAGAAAGATCCATCCAGAAATAGATATGCATATATATATAGATATCAAAATTTTTACATAGAGTGTGTCACATAAAGTCAAAATATACATAATCATCTTAAGTACATCCGGAGACGATATGTCTCTCAAAAAATAGGTGTGGTATAATCCCTAAGAGCTAATCCGCATGGTGCTCATGATAACATGTAACTGCACGCACTAAGCGTCTCAGGATTCGGTGGATCCGACTTGGAACTCCCACCGTATGACGCTGGTACGCCATCGATACGTCCGCCAGCCGAGCATAGTCCGGGATCGCTCGGGCAATGCCCTCGAGATTCTGGATCAAATCCTCCCCTCTTGTGCCCTCTCCCTGAGGATCAGGGGCGAGATGAGTCCGCCGTGAGATTGGAGACATTCCAGCTGGCCTCTCAGGGCCCACATCTGCATACATATATAAAATGTGTTAGGACGAATGTGTATTAACAAATAAAAACATAAATCATAAAAATCAAAAAACATGAGGTCTTACCCAACTCCTCGTCCCAGTCATCTCCTTCTGGCAGTGGGAGATCTGGGTCTCCAGTGAAGTCAGTTCCTGCATATGGCCAGTCCTCCACTACAATCAACTGGCGCCGTAACCACCTAAAAAACTCCGGCCTCCAGGACATTTGTTGGCCGCCTCCAGCTCTGGGCATTAGTGCTGCCCAACGAGCCATTCTTGGCTCTCGTGGTATCGGATCTGCTACTATGGCCCCTTGGCCCTGGAAGATTGGTAAGCGTTCCAGAATGAACGATACCAGGATGGAACGATAGCCAAACTGTTTCAGTTTAGCTTGCTTTCATTTTGTGAGTTGTCTCTTCATGTTTATTGTTACTGCTGTAGCCCAGTCAAACAATAAGGGACTCATGCATTCTGAGGCTAACAGGAGTTGGGCCTTTGTGGCCTCGTGCGGTGCCTGCGATCCTGTAGCCCGCATGATGGTATGTAGGACAACTCTCAATGCCAGATCGGGGATAGTGTGGATATCCACCTTTTTGCTCCCTGATCCCATTTGTGCTCCTTGGCACACTCGTGCCATCACTTCTTCCATCTTCTCGCCAGATGGTCTGCTCCCAGTTAGGATGGGTACCAGACCTCTGCGGGACCATCCGGTTATGAAATACACATCGGAGACCTCCAGTTCCAATACCTGGTCTCGCAACTTGAACACTTGTTCATGTTCGTCCCAAATACTGATCAGATACTGGAGGAGCTCGGGCTGAGCTCGTAAATAGGGTGTAAGGAAGAACTTCTTTAGCCCACAGTTTCTGAGGGCATTCATGCAAGCCTCACTTTCTATGGCCTGTTCATCCTCTTCTCCATGCTCTCTTTCTTTCCACTCAATCACCATTTTTCTTGATTTCCTGCATCCACATGGTCATAAACCCTTAATTAGATCTCTGGTAGGCTTCAAATTTCATTTAAAATGATTAAAATTTCGAATTTCTAGGTGGAAATTTGGGTTCGGCCGCTAGCGCGGCTATTTTTTGAACAGTCACGCCACGTGGCACGAGCCCTTTGCATAGAAAAGCCCATTGGCGCGGGTTCGTGCCCGATACCCGCGCCAATGAGCGCAGCCTTAAAAATTCAAAAAGTTGCCACAGAGCCTGATATATGAGGGAAAACTATCAAAAAAATGGATTGAAATGAAGTATAGAGAAGCGCCTCTTACCTGTAGCAGACGAGAATCTGAATGGTCAACCGGATCTGTCGCAATCGCCGTCAGAAGTTTGCACTCCAAAATGGACCACTGCTGCTTTTTACCAAGGTAAATAGTAAATGTAATTTTATTTTTACCATTTTGGCATATTTATAACTTTTTCGACATAGGATGGGTTTTAAAAGTTATTTTTATCAAATATTTTAATATGTTATGTCGAAAATGGGTTTTACGCTTGCTTGGTATGTGCAGCAGCAGATTTTTGTGACTTTAACGATGGAAACGAGTTGTATTTTATACTTTTTCGGACTCGGTAAATCCACGAAAAAGTCACTTTGGAGTCATCTTTCAGCTCTTTTCTGACTCTCTAAACGTGAAAAGATTGCCGAGGCCCTTGTCGTTTCGATCTCGTTAAAATGGACACGAATCGACATCTACCCAGTATACGTTTACCCCTTTTTCGGGCTGGGATAGATTGATTACGAAAAAGGAATACCCTAGCCTATCGCGACTAGGAGGTTTTCTCGAATATTGTTTTCTACCTTTTCGGATCTGAGGAACTATTTACGAAAAGGGACCTGTGGAGTTTACTTTTCTGCTGTCTTTTCAAACTCTCTAAACATGAAAAGACGCCGAGTTCTCCCTTTGTCAGACTCGTTAAACCCTGATGACATCGGATCCAGTCAAAATGACGTTCTCCGAGTTTCTCCTTCCTAGGACTCGTTAAATGTACTAGGATGGATTCGTCCGAAGGACGGATTTATATGACAAGCATATGGTATCCTCTTCAAGCTTGTGTAAAAATAAAGAGGTACTCACCGAAATGGTGGGGAAAATGGAACCATCATCGTTGTCATCGGCAGTATGTCGCTCTTGAACATGGCACTTGTCTGCATTCGTGTCGGGTTGGGGACATCTCATCTCGTTTCTTCACTTTGCCTCCGTGGGTTTGGATAATCCCTTTTGACCTCTCATCTGCTCATTGCCTCGTCACCATGACCTCTGATCCGTTGATGTCAAATACTGCCAAATCCACTGTCGTGCCATTTATATGTTCAAGAGAAGTTGGCCTCTGCAAATATCAACCTTCCTCTGTTTCTCATACGATCTTTATTCACAACAAAAACATCATGTTCCTCTGTCTCGTGTCGATGATGTGGGAAACATTATGGCCCACCTTCGATCAAGGTCACTTCCTGTCGACTTCAGCTCATTATCCAGGAATTTGATCTAGAGACTCCTTTATGGTACCTTGGAGCCGGCATGCCTCAATGGCAGGTTCGTCGCATTCGACGTGGGGTTTTCATCATTGGCCTCCGATCGAGTGATTCTGCGGGTGTTCGACGCCAACTCATTGATTCACACGTCGTAGATTGTACCTGTAGTACCTTGAGGGCCATTGTCATTATTGGTGGTTCCTCTCGCGTCTGTTAACAGCTTTCATCATTGGCTGGTAATCAGACGATGTTCCTGCATGTTCGACTTCAGCTCACATATTCACATGCTCGAACTTGTACTTTGTTTGGGCCGAGATGGAGCGCAAGACCCTGGATTGTGTCTGTTGTAATCCAGGCTCCGATTGTGGATTATTATCATTATGTATATGACTCATTGATTGGATGGCTGCGACCATACCTGAGTCTATTTATTTGATCCTCGCTGGATGGCTGCGCCCATACCCTGGATCCGGATTATAGTGTACTCTGTTTCGGATGGCTGCGCCCATACCGCATATACATCATGTACTTGAGATATTAGTTGTATTTTTCTACACAGGTTCTCCGACGGCGGAACTTCAGTTGAACATGTTCTCGTAAAGCATTTCACCCCTCTCTCTCTCGGGCCTCATACTTTAGGGGGCATCTGTTACACAGTAATTTGTCACCGTCCCTACCATTCCCCGTCCCGCACAATGGAGGACCCATTTTGTGACCTATGAACATTGTCATGCCTTGAAAACATCATCAATGCATTCCTCTAAGCATGAGCTTCAATTTCCCTAAATACATCTCCTTGCAAAAAATCATGAAAACATCTCCTTTTGCATTGGCGCGGGCAGACAGTTCATCACTCGCGCCAATGAGGAAAATCCTACAAAGAGGCTGCGCCAACTGGCGCTCTGTCCCAGAGCAGTAGTCGCGCCAACCAATTTAAGGAGTGTTTTTTAAATAAATATGGCGGAAGTTGTGTTTCAACAAACTCAGAAACCATTGCCTATCTTGAGTTGGGAGGTTTGGCTACAGGAGTTCCATGGAAGGGAAGTGGTTTGCCACCTCTCATGGAACCTTCCTTGATGATAGGGCCAATCCCACAATAATAGGGATCCCAACTCCCTCCTTCCCCATCTATAAAAGCTTGCCTATTGCCATTGCAAGCTAGTCTGGAAGTGCCTAAGCTTTGAATCTCCAAATTCCGAAGAGCCTTTGTGTTGTAAGAGCCCTCTTTCTTCCCTTAAGGCCGACTCAAGTAAGGAGACTATTGTCGAGAGACTCTAGAGAGGATTGCCATTTCCCTGGCAAGCTTCGCGAGACATGAACGACTGGGGACCCTTCCAAAGGAGACCGCGGCATCAGAACATTGGTTGCACTCTCTTTCGATTGCTTATTAATGAATGACTACTGGTTATGGTTCCACTCTGTTTTTCACTTATGTTAATAATGAGTTATATCCTTTCTGACTGATATATAGTTGCGTATTCTAGATTTTATGCTTGTATTCGTGTTGTTTCTTGCATGTGCAGGTGTGTATTCATGGAGATTGTGGGGATCGTGATCTGCCGAGGCTGAGGAACGGGAACGCTCTCTCTTCTACGAATCATAGCACTGGACTCCAGGTAGGCCTCCATCGTTGGTCTATTTATTCGCAATTAGGAGCTTGTGTTGTAGCATTTGATGATTGTTGCTAGACCCCTGCTGGGCTAGTAGGGATCGCCTCTGTCCGCAGAGGGGATTTACCTCCTCAACACCCATGATGCTAAATTCAAAGGCATCATCAGACCCAGCCACCAGGCCTTTCTTTTTGGACTGTTCACTATCCATGCCTACAGAAATAATGAGCATTGTATCCTCAGACCTAATACTTTTAACACAAAAGGACACAGTCCCACATCCATGAATTAAAATTCATGTTACGTTTAACCCAAAGAAAGGCCTGCCTAAATTTATTTGATCTTATGCAAAATATTTCATCGACAGACCTGCTAATGAGGAATCTACAAATAGTAGCATTTATTGACATAAGACCAAAATGAGTACCTTGAAAATTTTCGCAAAGAAAACTGGAATCCATAGGACAAATTTGATAGTCCCACAACCCTGATTGGTAGCAACTGCAAGTAGCTTTTTCGTATGATGGATATTAGAGTCAACCAAGATGCTGCTTGGGCAAACTGGAATCCCTAGGAAAAATATGATAATCCCATAGTCCTAATTGGTAGCAACTGCAAGTAGATTTTTCATATGATGGATATTAGAGTCAACCAAGATGCTACTTGGGCAGGTATTCTCAATAGGGAGTCTGAAAAAACCGTGAAATGGAAAATCGCACTGGTGAAAAGCCAAACAATCTGCAAGTACCTAGAAAACAAGCTCGTATTTAGATGAACATGAAATATTGGGAGAGAGGGAAAAATTAAAAAAATTAAATGTAAAATACTAAGAAATATTTAGTAAATAGTTCTAAATAGAACTGGACTCCATAAATCTGGCCATGGGCCATTTTCTTGACACAAATAAGTGGAAATTCTACATTGGAATATTCACGAAGAATTAAAATCCTGATAGAAATGTATCTAACACAACCAACTGAGAGGCATTTAAAAACATTATATCAAGCGAATCGTTTAGTCTTTCATGAATACAAGGAATTAGGGAATAGCAAACACTGACATAGAGATATGAGATCGCCCTAAACTGTGAGATATGGTGATTCTATTGCTAACAGAAATCTAGATAGAAAACCCTTTGTAATGCGAATCAAATCCGGAAGTCATGGATGTTACATACCTACTTGAAAGCCACTGGGTTTATCTTTTCTTTCAATACCAAACAACAAGCCCATTGGTTGTTTCCCAATTAATTTCAAAAAGAAAAGGGCTAATGGGCACTGAAAGTATCAATCTTGGACCTACCAGTATCACAACTGGATTAGCTTAGTCAATAAATTGATGGGTCATTGATGGATGCTCTTTCCATCCATAAAGAGTGACTAAAATTGAAAGGAAAAAAATGGGATTTTATGATATTGAAATGCAAATTAGAATAATGCAAGAATTTTTAGTACCTTAATTCATAACCTAGCTACATCAACGCCTTTGGCTTATCTTGTCTCATTGTGGCTTCTTTCACAGTAATGGCTTATCTTGTCCCACTGTGCCTTCCAATTAACGAAGAATTTCCCATCAATAAAAGCCCCAAAGCAGAGGTCCCATTGTTGGCTCATATGTGGGAGATGCTTTCACTCGTCTTTCTCTACATTTTAAACTGTTGCTCCTTGCACACCATTTCCTCCGGTAACGTAAACGAGCCCTTTCGGGGAAACATAACAAGCAGCATGGACTGCTTGTAGCAGACAGTCTGTGCCATGGCCCCAATGAGAAGATGAGAAATCATAGATGAAGATGGTAGATAGTCTCTTTGCGTAGGTTGAACTCCTTCCGCCTATCAAAAGAAGCTTTCGGTTGACACAAACGCAGTGGTAAAGGAAGTGGGGAAGGCGAGGGAGTTGTTCCCAGGTGCGTTGCAGAGGGTCACACATGAAAGTAAATAGAGGGCCATGCAGTACAAGAAATCTAGCTCCATCGAACATATAAATTGTTGGGAAATGCCAAGCTCATAATGAACTTTAATAACTAACTTGAGTTCAAATCAAGGGGCAAGGAGAATTTAATCGTCTAACAAAAGATCAAACGATGCACACGAAGGACAACAAGGGAACAGGGGTATTGTTTTCAAATAGTGACACCTTATGACGTAAATATATCATTATTTTAATAATAAAGATATATAAAGAGATAACAATTCATATATGTATTTGTAAAAACAATTACAATAGTGAAGTACAAAATAATATAAAACAGGTTTGTTAAATAAATTAGGAAAACCTAACCGATTAATTTTGAAGTTTATTACACCTTTCTCATTGTCAGAGTCTTCCATGGGTCCTTTAGAGTGGTCACTCGAGAGAACCCGTTATAATGTAGTTTATTTTGATTCAATGTAAAATGTCATTTTCATTAAAGACTTTTAAATTTAGGTATATTTCCAATGAAAGCATAAATTACGCCAAGGCATTATTTAAGGGAGCAACACTTTTTGAAACCTTTCATGGTATACCATTGTTTACACTATTCAATTTGATTTTTGGAAAAATGGATAATGGCTTGTAAGCTATCCTTTGACTTTCTAATTCTGCATGTTTGACACGGGCTTGCCATTGAGAGACTCCAAGGCTTCTCTTATGGATGGTAACTTTATATATGTCTAATCTATCACCGGTATGGAGAGCCCAATAATAAATTTAGCATTTTCTCATAGTCAAAGGTTATCATGCTTAAATATAAAGTAGATATGTTAAATAAATTAGAGAAAATAAATTTTAATAAATGACATTTTTAAGAATAGTAAAACAATTTAATTGGCAATTATAATAATGAAGTATGATGTAAACTATAAAAATTTGATGCTCAAATTTATGGAGACTCAATTTTTTTTTTTTTTCTATATCTCAACCCTGAAAAAGAAGAAAGATATTGGAAAGCATATATGTAAAAGAGTTTGAGTCACTTCATAGCACCATGATTATTGCATTTGACTAAGGCCATGATAAAGTGGCAGATCCCATGTTTATTAGTCCCTGCCGCTTGCGGCATGGGACTATAGTAATCGTTTTCGAAGACATAGCATTAATCCATGCGAATAAGTTAAAGTTTTTAGCCCCTGCCGAAGTTTAAGCTAATGTTTGGTCTAGCGATTCAACCTATCAAATAGAGACATAGTTTTGTCCACCAATAAGATTTTTTTTCATCTTATTTGGCCTCTTCTCGAGAAAAATAGAATAAACTATAAAGAAAAAGGCTATAATATCATGGTTAAGGCTATTTGTTTGATTCGTATTTCGAAAACAAAAAATAATGTCAACATTAGTTCGCTAACATTAAATGTTAGTTGTTTTGGTTGCTAATATATGTATCTCTTGGTCTGATTTCTTGGTCCTGTAGGCTTGTCTCTGAGCCAGACCACATGTCGAGCTGCCGGACTACATGCAAATAGTGCTACATGGCCATTTGCATGTGCATGTGAACCAGCGATGACTATGTTGCTTATTTATGTCCTGCCCTGCTTATTTACTTCAGATTTATACCCTGCTCACAATATGATGGCGCATTATCATAGTCTGTTGCCTTCCTCCAAAAATATTTCCAAAAAGATCTCAGATTTCAGAATACAGTTTTTTTCGAAGCTTCTGCTATCTTTTAGATTTCGTCTTCTAGATTTCATAGTACCAGTATTTCTCTACGTTTATGTGTTCTTCTGGGTTTCATAGTATCAATGTTTTTATGTCTTTCTATAACAACCAGTTTTGCCTTAATCCTTCTATGTTTTTCTAATTGCTTTTCTTATAAGAACCGATTTTTCCTTAATACGCGTAGCTTTTGATCAGGCATTGAACTATTCTATCAGCATGAACTGCTCCATTTGGGCACAAATAAATGGACTGATGTAGGAGGACATATACGGTTGCATTCTGGCCTAACTAATTAAAGTCGCATGCGCTGCTCCATTTTAGTTTAGCTTTCAGTTTGGCCAATTGTAACCACTATCCTGAAATGAGGAAGACAATTAAGAACTAAACAGAACAAGAATAAGAGTTCAGAATAGTAATAACTTGTTCACCATGTCTAAGAGAAACCTTAGGGAAGAACATAGAAACCTTATGCTGAGCTTCAAAACACAGAAACCTTGTGCGGAGCTTCTCTGCCAGCAGAAGCTGTGGTAGAGGCGCAACAACAGTGGTAGAAGGCACAGGCAAATTTCTATTGAAGTAAAAGCAAACTTGTATATATTGAATAGCATTTGAATTTTGACTAAATTTATAATTCTTCCTTTCAGACGGTGCATAGTTTTCTAAAATATATCCTTTGTAACTGCATCTTCATCATCTATAGAAATTTCTATAGTATATATTCATACTCTTTGTAAGGACTGTAAACTTGAATAAAACAATTGGTGGATGGCTTGATTTTTAATGTACATTAGCTATATCTATATATCTGTGTGTCTTTTTGTGTACCTTCCATCTTCGATGCTTCTGGATGTAATTCTTAAATGAAAGGTGTTCGAAGGATCCAAGACATCAAATCTATTGTCAACCTGGTAATATATGTGAAATGACTCTAAACTTTCAAAATTCGATATTTTCACTAATTTCAACAGAAAATAAATACCAATTACCTCTTCATCTTCCTCTGTAAAGTTGACAGAGCATTCCACCATTGTTGTCATCAAAATAAAATCAGGGTAGCACGGACCTGCAGTGCCCCTACATAAGCTTATTAAAGCTGCTGAGTAGAATCAAGTACAACATCAAAACTAAGTTTGCTAAAGTTCCCTTTAATTGCAAAACGAAGCTTAAAATTGCATTTAACAAAAACCTATCTTCCAAGAAACAAACCCAACTGTAAAAAAAAAAACTTTCATCCATTGAACTTTGATTTATTTCGATACTTCTCTACATAAGAAGAATGCGAGATGTTCATAAGCATAAGCAGATCCTTGCTTAGTTGTTCATGGTTTCCTTCTGCAGAGAATTGATAGCCCATATGTGTACATAATTCACATGGCTCCTCATAAGGAGCTATAGGTTCTGTGTCCATTCATACATAAAACTGAACAACCATACCACATTACACTAATTAAATAAAACATAAAAACTACTACATAAGGGCGTAGATTTAGCAAAAACAAAAGTCCAGAGGTCTAACCAAGAGCCTGCATGACTAGTAGGATTTCTACAAGGGAAGAGTAGTCTAAAATACCTGCTGCACCACTACATTAAGGTTGCAACTTTGGGCTTAAGGCTTGTGGCTAGGTCTTCAAAGCTTCTTGCTAATTGCACTTCATCAAGACTAAGCTGAAATGTTCCCTTGCCAATATTGGCCATTTCTTTGAGAATATTGAATGTAGGATAAGTCCCAAACATTATGGTATGAAGAATCATCCTCGGCTCTTGTTGTTTCATTCTGTTGACATAATATAGAGGATCCCCTCCCCCATTATTTCCTCCGTCACTCAAAAACACAATCATTGGTCACACAATCATTGGTCTTTTGTGCTCAATTGTAGGATGTTTTGAGGCTTTGATCATCACCCTTTCAGCCAATTCCAACCCAGATGAATAAGTATTTCCTCCATCTGCATTATAGTCAAGAAGCGAACTAACAACTTCCTCCCTCATCTCTTTCATCTCTACAGCAATAACTGCGCTGCATTCGAAGAGAATCACTGACACTGAATCATCAGATACCACCATGAGACGAGTTCTTATGAATCTTATTATCGCCTCAAATACGCAACCAAGCCTGAAATCATGCGAAAGATAAAACATGGACATTGTTGGCCCAATATCTATACTGCCTATGGACCCCGATTTATCAATGACAAAAATGACATGATGAGGAACATTCTTGGAATGATCACAGCCCAAATGATGCCCATCATCTGTTATGTAGCCCGCAGAACTGATATTCAATCCAGTTCTTTTGATAGGAGCATGCGAAAGTTTCTTGGTACAATAAGATTTCTGAGCTCCAACGGCCCTTTTGTCAGAAAGATCTTCATGTTCCTCTGATCTGCAATAGTGATTGCAGAGGCCAAACTCGTCCTTCTCTTCCTCAGTGCAGGGATCAACGAATCTAATATATTTCCAATAAGTTTCACGAGTCATCTCATCCTTGGGCACATCCAGGTCAGGACCATATTTCCTAGTCTCGTGCCTGGAACCATCGTAGAGCTTGCTGGTGCAGTTTTTTGGGCATGGGACCAAATGAATGTGGATCTCACATATTCCAGGCACCCGCATTTTTCAGGGCACACATGCTCATTCCCGCATAGATGTTCGGCATCGCGATTGAGGTCATGAAAATGGTCCTTGTGACCACATGTTCTTGTACAGCCCTTCATGAGGCATGGGGTTTGACATTGTCTTTCATGGCAAGCATGCCTATCATGGTCCCGAAACTCAATTGGGACAACACAAGGATTTTGGCAACTAGGAAGAGAACATTTTTTCTTGCACATATATTGGGGAGAATTACACTTATGTGGACCGTCATGCCCAAGCCTAATATAACAAGACTTGTTGCAGTTGGATGACTTCTCAAACAAGTCACAAATTTCACCACAGGTGTGTTTTTTTATTTTACAGTCATGGGGGCCATTATGCCCTGCCAAATCTTTGGATTCTTCAACTGAATTCTCTACTTCCTCCTTAGTGCAAAAGGAGCACTTTTCTGAAGATACATGACTAATACATGACTACCCATACAAGAATGAGAGGAGACATGTCTTTTTTTCAGCATACATCTCCAAAAGCATTTAGAGCATTTACATCCGCAAATAGACAGGCTTTGCTTCATTTCTGCAATGCCCGCAGCAGCCTCTAACTGTAATTTATGCACATTGTCAGCATTGGAAAAGTCCACTGTGTAGTATCGATTCGATTGGTGACCTGCCTGCCCAACCTCACACTACCTGTACCCGAAGCCTGCCTCTTCGGCATGATTTCATTTACTGAGGAATGGGTGGTTGCCCTGCCTTTGATTCAGCAGTAAGTATAGGGAGGGGAGCTTTTTCTTTTAGGATGTTGGTTCAGAGTGCCACCATTCCCCATCAGTTCCTTTTCTTGGCACAACACTTTCTAATATTGACCTCAGCTCAGATAAAATGCTTCCAGCATATTCCGTTGGTTCTAGTGAAGGTGCCAATCCTAAGCCAGTATCCGGGAAATCAAACATGATATCCTCAACAACTACGGGAAAACCCGAAACTTCTTCTTGCATATCCAAATTAACTAGCATTTGGATTTCCCCTGTGGTGGAGGGGCGTCCTCTATCTATAGCAGACTTTAGATTTCTCATTAATATGTCGACCCTGAGGGCTACACGTTTACCATCTACAGACGTCCAGTCTTTTGCTGCAATCTGAGAGATCAGTAGCTTCACATCATTCAAGAAAGCAGTACCATTGTGATAGCATGAATTCATCTCTTCTACTGTATTTGCTATATCCCTTAAGCTATCATGGTAGTCAGGTCGATTATAAGGAGGCATTGGTGCTATTTCAACCTTTCCATCGTACATTTTTGAGAAAAAGTTTTCATGAGTTTTGGAACATGCCAGCCTCAAACTATTTCTGCAATATCGAATACATGAAGCCCGGAAATACTGTTATTAAATGAAATAACTTCTAACCTATTAAGGTCTGGAAGAAACGGTTACAGAGGGAGATCGAGAAGCCTGGTTGTAGTTTGGGCTTAGTGTAATTCGGAGACTGAACAAAGAGATTTGATCTACCAGGCTTAGAGAACCAATGATAAGATTTTCCAGCTGGCTCAGAGAGAGATTGCACTTGAAGGAGAAAGGTATCGCATGAGGTTACGCTCCTGAAAATGCATCATCGCATGAGGTTCAAATTATTGTGGCTTGCCTCATATAACCTGTCGACTTCAACTTCAACCTTTCAACTGGAAAACTATAGGAGGAGAGGCTGAAAGTAACTCCATCGTTGAGAAAGAAACCACGAGTGGGTCATACTCCATCGGTGAGGAAGAAACCACAAATGGCCACCATGCATTGTGTCCAACTGGCTTTTCCGGAGGGCAAAGAAGAAACGAATGTCAAGTGGCCACTATGCATTGTGTCCGACTGCCTTTTCTGGATGGCAGGAAGTAAAAAAATGTGAATTAGTTCCATGTTCTCGGAATTATAAGAAAATGTGTCACATTTAAAATCCCAAGTAAATTTCAGGCCCTAATTAATTCGAGTTGGGCTGTCACGTCTAAGACAGAATTAGTGGTGGTCTTTTTATACACTTACATATATCTCTGGCCAGCTAGTTACTAGTTACTATATTCATTAGGCGCGCAAGTCAATGGTTTATCTATAATTAGCCGAATTGATGGATTACTGGGACGAGCTACTATAATTCGCCGGATTGATTCGATTACTTGGACGAGCTATTCAATTGAGTTGTTCACTTCCCCGGCTTGTTAAATATTGCGCTGCTTAGCTGGATTTTACAATTCAGTAACAACCACTGGTTTATCAAACTTTACTTACTGCTCACCCAACCTTTATTTATTGAGTGGTGCCATTTGCTTGTATTTTATATGTCTATTGGTGAGAGAAGCTACGGCTACCATCGCAGGATTGATACGATTACTCGGACTAGCTAGTCAGTTGAGTTGTTCACTTCCCCAGGGTTGTTAAATACTGAGCTGCTTAGCTGGGTTTTACAATTCAGAAGCATCAACTGGTTTATCAAACTTTACTTACTGCTCACCCAACTTTGATTTATTGTATGCTACCATTTTCGTGGAAAGCTGTGAACAGATGGCTTTACATCGCTTTTGTGACATAATTCAGTGGCCCACTGAAGGCAGGGACTTGCTGCCCCGCAGCCTTCTTGTTTTGTTTATTAGAACATAAATTTGACTAAGGCCATGATAAAGTGGCAGATCCCATGTTCATTTTGTTTATTAGAACATAAATATGTATGGTATTTGTCGTTGGTTAAAAAACCTAAATTTTATTTGGTGAGTGGTTAATGAAAGAATCGGTGTGCCCCTTTGATCCAACCAATTGCATAAAAATGAGAATCTTGGGGAATTATTGCACTTGGTACGTTGCCACCTGTTGAGGGTATTAATTTCTCTATCTCATTCGTGTCTATAAGGTGTAATAGTTAGTTTGATTTCATTTTGGTTTGTTGAATTTAGTTGAGTTTTACACCAATTATTTATTGTGAATTTTTTTTGTTTGTCTTTTATATATACATATAAATTCTGCCTTGTATAATGTGTCATGGTTAAAATCTTGCAATCTATCATCATAATCTGTAACTGTTATACACTCACAATACTTTTATGTTAGTTATTATTGAATAACGGGAAGAACTGTTTGCTCCGTTGTTAATTTTGAATTATTTTTTTTTGTATTTTCCACTCTGCAATTTTTGTCATGGTATCAGAATGCAAAGTTGCATAAGACTCATTGAGAGCAGCATTTGAAAAGTTGGAATGCAGATATCAAAAGCTTGAGGAGGGAAATAAAATAACCAACTACAAACCAGAAGCCACAGCAAGATGCATTCAGCTCAAAGAGAAAGTCATATATATATATATATAAGCAAAGTAACCCAGCCTTTAAATTCGTGAGGAGTGAGCAAAGTAAGCCAGCCCCAAAATATTGGCAAGTCGCGTTATAATGCAGCCAGAAATCACATTACAGTTGAAAAACGTAAACACTTTTTAGGCTAACGCAGCTTCGTAGTGGCGAAAGGTGCGTTACAGTAAATTAAGGAGAGGTGCACAAAATAGTCAAAGGTCAGCGTTTATCTGAAGGGCGAGTCTTCAAAATATGAAGTGGAGATAATCTTTGAGCACTTCGTACAGGAGGAGGTATCATCGTCAAAGTCTTGTTTGGAAAACAAATTTTGGGAGCACTAATTCTAATGGGCACAAGGCACAAAAGCTCACGAGTATTCGTAAGGCAAACGAAAATATTTCTTTTTAACAAAGTCTTTTTAAAAGACCTTTTTTTTGAAAAAGAACGTGATTCAAATTTGTTTTAAAAATAAACTATTATGTTTTATTAAAATAAAAAGGGTTTTATTCAAAGGAATTACTGAAAAAACAAAGGCTTTTGCGTTGCATTATTTAAGAGAGATTTTTTTTAATAACTATTATGTTCTATTAAAATAAAAAAGGGTTTTATTCAAAGGAATTACTAAAAAAACAAAGGCTTTGCGTTGCTTTATTTAAGAGTGAATTTACATCCAAATTAAAATAATGGCTTCCTCCAACGTTTTGCCACACTGTTTTTGTTTGCCAAAAATTATGAATTTTGGTCTTTATGTATGAACACTTTTCTGCAAGCTCAAGATTGCTAGGATACACAACATAATGGCTATGTAGAGATGACCCAAGAAGCATTAGCAACCATGAACAATAATTAGAGAAGCGTTGCTGTTGAATTGAGAAAGAAAGAGCACCGAGCCAAATATTGAATCCAAAATTCAGTGGATGACTCTATCTTCGACAAAATAACAGGTGCATCAACAAAAGAATCTTGAGATTCTCAAAGCTAAATATCAGGGTAATGATACAATGAAGACTGTTAAATTGCAGACAATATAGACTCAGTTTGAAACCCTAAAGATGACCAACACAAAGAATGTCGATCAGTTCATGACTAGAGTCATGGCATCATTAATCAAATCATATTTATTGGTGAAATGATTGCAGATCAAAAGATTTTTGAAAAAGTTCTTCGAAGCCTATTGAAGAAATTTGAAATGGTCATAACAACCATCTTAGAGTCCAAAGATATTACAACTCTGTTAATAGATCCCTTGACTGAATTGCTTCTGTCACATGAAGCATGACTTAACCTAGGAAAATATTCCATGGAACAAGCTTTCAAGGCACAAATCTCTCTCAACAGAGGCACAACCAAAGGATATAGAGGCAGAAGCAGATCTACAAAACATCGTCATGCAACAAAATAATCGAGATCTTCGAAAAACCAAACATAAAGAAGTAGAACATGGAGCAACAAATATAATGTTCATTGCTATTAGTGCAAGAAATTTGGACATTATGAACATGAATGTATAAATAAATAGTTAGATCAACAAAGAGGCAGTATCCATATCTCCAACAATGAAGGAGAATCCTATGAAACAATGTTTCTTTCCTACCATCTTTCTAAAGATAATCACAATGATGATCTTTGGTTGTTAGACAATGGTTGCAAAAACCATATAATGGGTAACAAAAATGTTATTTCTTGCATGATGTTCCATCACATCTGAAATTACTCTTGGAGATCGTTCTCGTATAAAAGCTGAAGGGAAATGTATTGTGTTTGTTATTAATAAAAACAATCAGTAGAAACATATATCCGATGTTTATTCTGTTTCACATTTGAAGCATAACCTCATTAGCGTAGGTTAATTGATGAAACATGGCTATAATGTAATATTCCAACAGACAACTTGCTATATTTATGAAAAACCTCCCAATAGAAGACTGATAGCCAAGGTACAAAAAACCAAGATCATAGTGTTTCCCTTGACTCTTACAAGCCAAATTTTTTCAAAGTCATTTGCACACAATGCTACAAAGATAAACAAGTCACAATTATGGCATTCTAGGTATGGTCATATTCCCTTCAAGAGTCTATATCTTATTCAAAAACATTCTATGGTCACTGGTCTCCCTTTTGGGAATGAACAATATTGTAAATGTGAAATTTGTTTTCTAGCAAAGAATAAAAGAGACAAATTTCCCACATCTTCCAGTAGAGAAAAAGAACCCTTTGAGCTAGCCCACACACATATCTCTGGCCCCATGCGAACACAATCAATTCGTGTTAGTTGACCTTTATTGATGACTATAACAAGAAAATATGGATTTATTTTCTCAAAAACAAGTCTGATACTTTCTCAAGGTTCAAATAATTCAAAGTAGAAGGAAAAAAAAAAAAGTGGAAAGCTTTTGAAAGTACATTGGTCAGACATAGGAGGAAAATACAGTTCCAATGATTTAAAATCATTTTGTTAACAATAAGGCATTATTATGCAGAACACAACTAGATACACTCCACAACAAAATGGATTAGCAGAAAGAAAAAAACCCTTCAATCATGGATATTACAAGATGCATGCTTCATGAAAAGGAGTGGTCCAATGAGTTATGTGATGAAGCTATCGATACTGCAATATATGTTCTCAACAGATCTCCGACAACTAGTGTCAAAGATAAAATACCTCAAGAGGTTAGAATGGTAAGAAGGTGAATGTATCTTACTTTCAAATATTTGGTTTTGTAGCATTTACACATGTTCTAGAGAAGCTACAAAAGAAAATTGATGATAGAAGTGAAAAATGCTTCTTTGTAGGATACAATAAATAATCAAAAGCCTATAGAATCTACAATCTGCTCACCAATAAATTTGTTTTAAGAAGAGATGTTGAGTTCTTTGAAAACAAATCTTGGTATGAGAAAATTGATAAAGCTTCATATCATCAAGTTCATCCACCAAGGTTGCTAAGATTGTTGGTACAAGATGAACCCCAACACTCTGAAAATGGAACCTTTTCTAGCAAAGAATCTATCAATGAATCATCATCTCCAAAAGATAATCAGAAAACAAAAAGCAACAGGAATATATATGAGCAAAAACATTATTTTGAGCAAAAAAATAATTTTTCCTTTCTTTCTTGTCAGCCAAACCACTTTGAAGAGGTATTAAAACAGTAACATCAGGTTTCTTTAATGAATTAGGAAATCACAACCATAGAGAAGAATGAAACTTGGGAACTGGTTGATCTCCCAAACGACAAAATCAACATTGGTGTCAAGTGGGTCTACAAGGCCAAATTGACCGAAAAAGGAAAAATTATGAAACATAAGGAAATACTGGTTTCCAAAGGGTTATCTCAACAATTTGGTGTAGAATATGGTAAAACCTTTGCTCCAGTATCAAGGTTAGATACAATCACAACTATTCTATCCATTGCAACTCAAAATAAATGAAAAGTTTCTCAATTGGATGTCAAATCTACTTTCTTAAATGGCATATTGGAGGAAGAGGTTTATGTGGATCAACCACTTGGTTTTGAAGTTCTAGGATAAGAACATAAGGTGTATAATTTGAAGAAAGCCTTATATGGCTTGAAATAAGCTCTCCGAGCTTGGTAGAGTCGAATTTAATCTTACCTCATGAAAAGTGTATTTCGTATAAATACCCATGAGCCAAATATTTATACAAAAGTTCATGAAGGTAAAATTATAATTGTTTGCCTTTATGTTGATGATTTTCTCTATACAAGAAATATGATGTTAGAAGAATTCAAAGATGTTATGCAAACATAATTTGACATGACTAATCTTGGCCTCATGAAGTATTTCTTAGCAATTGAAATTAAACAATCTACAAATGGTATTTTTGTATGTCAATAAAAGTATGTCATTAAAATCCTCTACAAGTTTAGAATGATCATATGCAAACCAATATATACTCTGATTTCTCTAGGCACTAAGTTGAACAAACAAGAATAAGGACCATTAATTGATTCTACTTTGTATAAAAGTATAGTTGGTAGTCTCTTGTATCTCACTACAATTAGACCTAACATCATGTTTGCAACTAGTTTTGTTTCTAGATTTATGGAATCACCCAATAATTCCCATTGGAAAGTTGCAAAAGGAATCTTAAGATATGTAGCAAGCACACTAAACTATGGCTTATTATGTAAAATATATGAAGATTTATCACCTTCAAGCTACATAGATAGAAATTATGGAGGCATCTTAGATGATCAGAAAAACACCCCAGGGTACACTTTTCACTTGGGAACAAATTTGATCTCATAGGTGTCCAAGAAACAACCCATTGTTTCAATATATTTTGTAGAGGTAGAGTATGTAGTTGCAACTTCAACAACTTGTCAAGTAGTATGGTTGAGAAGGCTATTGGATGATATTTCACATGTACAAAAGGAGCCAACTCATATTTTTTGTGATAATAACTCTACCATTTCCTTATAAAAAAATCACGTCTTTCACAGGATGAGCAAACATATTGACACACACTAACACTTCATTAAAGAGCTTGTCAATAATGGAGATATATTTCTTGATTTTTGTGGATCATGAGATAGACTTGTAGAAATTTCACAAAACCAATGGGAAAAACTATATTTGAATTTCAAAGAGAGAACTTGGGCATTTTAAGTGCCAATAATTGCAACAATTCACATTAGGAAGGGGTGTTGAGAGTGTTAATCTATCTATCTCAATATTTTCTGTTAGGTGTCAATATCAGTTTGTTTTTAGTTTGATTTGTTGAGTTTAGTTGAGTTTTAGTTGATTCTTACTCTAGTTATTTTATGATGATGTTCCCTTGTTTCCTATGTAGTTTATTCAACTGTTACTGAATGATGAGAAGAGTTGTTCGCTCCATTGCTAATTTTGAGTTTAATCTTTGTATTTTTTGCCTTTGCAATCTTTATGAACACCTACTTCAATAATGTTGTTAGAGGAACATGTCGATGGAATGTGATGCCATTTCTAGTGCATCATTATCAAATGCATTTTTTCACATGATCATGTTGATGGATATCAGTCTATCTGTTGTTGTATATGTCAAATTATAATGCATTCCTATCAACTTTATCATGTTTCCCTTCATTATCAATAGTAATGAATGATCTAGTTATGTTAACATTTTTTTTTGTAAGTTTCTTCAAATGATTTTTATTATTATAAAAAATATTACATCGAGCACATAGAGTTTTCGACATCACAAAAGATAATCCTGATAGAGAAGAGATTCATCTAGGTGTACTAAAAAACCCATCAATACAACCAGTTTAATTTGTAAATAGAATCCACTTAGACATTGTGAAAATTCCAAGATCCAAATAGATCTATTGAATCCTATTGCAACAACTGAGTGTACTTCTCCTATTAAGTAAATTACATTACATAATTAATTCAGATTTGAATTATTGAAGAAAATACTGAAGAAACCTACACTAAAATTGATTCAGAAACAAGGAAGCTAGATAATCAAATCATTCACACAAATGACACAGTTATTTTTGGACTAATGTCCCCGGAAAAACCCAATGCGGGAAAATTGGTGCAGCAAATTTGAGGGTTTTATTATTATGCAGTAGAAATGTCTGAATACATCTCTAAATACCCTCAAGGTTTATTTAGTTACAGGGAGAAATAATGGCAAAAGAATATGTCAGAAATACCTCACTCAATCACTGAGTCTCCGGCTAATCTAGATGAAGGAAAAACTTCCCTGGACAGGCTCTTCACAACCTCTAAATAGATCCAGTGCTTGAAATTCTAGCCACTACATCACCCCCTTCTAGGGTCTGTGTTAGCCCTCCTCCAAGTCATTTTTCCTCTATGGATGCTGAGGAACAACCTCTCAGTGCCACTTTCTAGATCCTGGCCTCCGAAATTGATCTACCATCAAAATTTCGAAACCTCTACCTCTACCTCTGCGCTGATTCTGCGTGAGATTACACAGTCACTACGTCAGTCGCTTCCTTCAACGATGGCTAGGCTAGATCACTCATGCATCTCTCTGACTGATGATCCACCAGACATAGAAATTATCTTCCCCTTTGGATGCTATCTTTGCCCCTCACTGCTCAGATCTATAGCTCGAATTTCTCAGCAAACACGCCCTAGAAATTTCGATATTAGATCAATTCAATGTCTCCGTATCCTTTCCAAATGACCCTCAATCCTTCCTTTATAGTCTTCTCTTTGAAAAATAAATGGCCCCGATTAGACGCCTAATTGATGGCTAAGATTAAAACATGACTTGATCTTCATTCTTTGGAAGATTCACACTATGTTTTATTTATACCCTTTAATTATTTAATTTCCCTAAGTTTAGACTTAATGTTTAATAAAATATGAACTGAGTGGAATTTCCACAAACGGTTTCTGGGTTCTTTGAAATACAAGTGTATAAGCCTCCACACCAAATTTGAAACTTACAGAACTTTCAGATGATACAAAAATCTACACTCCCTCTTAGCGAGGAAAATTCTCTAGCAGCCATTCCTACTGCATATTGCTCTGTCCCTGAAGCATCCTCCGTGCTGTTGAAGTCCATTAGTCTCTGCACTAATGCTACCACTGTACTGCTACCCATGATATTGCTACTATCGCTGCGGCATCTGTACTACAAATCCCTATCAAGCATTGCATCTGCTATGCTGCTAGCACTGCCATTGCTAAAATGCATATGCACTACCACTACTAACACTGCATCTACATTGCTTCTTGTAATATTCCTAAATTAGCATGCAGCTAATTGGAATATTAATTTTTCTCTTAACCTATAATTAGATTAATAAATGGGTAGGGAGGCCCATAAATATTTTTAGCAGCAATAAAATCCCTCTTAATGTGAAAAGGGATCATATTCATAGCTGGATAAAACACCCTCATATGTGAATAAGGGCTAATGCACGAAGACAAGGTCAAGTTTGACCAAGTCAACAAAGATGGAATGGAGGGAGTGAATAATCAATAGAGATAGCCAGTATGAATGTGGATTAGTTTAGATAGCTATAAAAAAGCTAGATTGAAGACCCTTAGGTGTGAAAAGGGGTTGGAGCAGGTTGAAGAGGTCAACTTTGATCAAATCAAACATTGTTGTTATAGAGGAGTGGCTTTAATGATGGGACATCACAGTTTTGGAAGGAGATTGATTGGGTGATGATGGAAACCATAATGAGTGGGACCCAAGGTGAGAAGGCTCACATTGTTTATAAGGAAGAGTATGGAAGCCATATGAGGTTAGCTTATGAATATTATTTTGATATGTCTGTTTAGACTTTTGCTTTCTTCAGTTGTTTAGCTAAGATTGCTAGTGCTATTTAGCACTAGGTATTTCTGTTTAGGAATTCCACCTATTTCCTTGAGAGGCCTCTTGGGAGAGTCTCTACCATTCCAAATATTTGGCATTCTGGCTAAGGTTCAGTCTTCAGCTACATCGCAGTTTCTGCAGAATATTGTGTTGTGTTGTAGGGTGTTGTAGTGGAGGGTTGAGAAACCCAAATTCTGAGCTAGTTTTTCATAGGAGCAAGGATTCCTTCTCTTGGGAGATTATTTTGGAGGGTTCTTGAGAACATTTCAAATATTTGGCATTAGGCCAACTTATCCCCATCATTTACAATGCAGTTTTAGCTTGGAATTGCGTTATTTTGGAGGGCAACTTCAGTGAGGGATCTAGTGGCTCTTTTAGAGTGTTTTCCTGTGGTTGAAGGGTTCAACCTTTCATTGGAGGAGACCTTTGAGGAGATCTACATTAGATCTGCCTTATTTCAGCCTTATATCCTCATGAGCTTCAGTTTACAGTGACTCTTCAGTCCTAGGGCTATAAATCACCATTTGTATTTGGGTGTATTTCCGGAAACCCTTCCTGGGTTCTCTTGAACTTGTAATAAAGAGACTAGATCTCAGTTTTTGAGCATTATTAATTAATATATCAGCAGATATATTTGTCTCTATAATTTCTGAGTATAAACCCTCATCAGACTGCGCTGTCACTTGTTGCAGTATTTCTGTGTTACAGTAGTTTTGGGGTTGCATTTTTTTTGGGCTATTCTGAGTGTGGGAGACTTGTTTAACATATCTATCATGATTTTTTTCTGATCTCCTTTTGGATTTTGGTCCTATAATGAATAAGCCAATGGATCCATGGGCTACTATAAGTGATTATAGCATAAATTTTTGAAAAATGCATTTTTTATGCATGTATTTCTGATTTCCCCATTTGGAAACATTACAGTGGTATCAGAGCATAATCTTGGCTTAGCTTGTGAGTCTCCAGCCAATATGCTATAAGAAGAAGAAGAGGAGAAGAAGAGATCTAAAATTATGGAAGGAATGAGCTTTGTCTCATCACTTTTCAGATCTATGAAGAGCCTCTCCAAGGAGGTTAAGCAGATGAAAAAGGAGAGATGTAAAGAGACCTCTAGAGGGTTTCAAGAAGAAGAAGGTCCATGTACCTCCTATTATCAGAAGAGAGAACCAGTGTTGCAAAGAGTTCCAATGAAATACACTATGCCCTTTTCTTGTGAGGAAGAAGACAAGAAGCATGGAGATGGAGGGCACTTAGAACATGAGATCCTAAGTGGATACCTGGCAGAATATAAGTCTCAACCTAGAGCTTTCAAGGAGACTCTAACTCTTCCACAGTTCATTCAGCTTGAAGAAGAAAGGAGACCTTGCAGTAATAAGAGAATAAAAGGTAATAGATTTATATTGTCTACTTTTGATGGATCATCCACATGTACAACAAGGTCTTGGGTAAGGAATCTAGATGCATTCTTCCTACTCCATTCATTGGTAGAAAGAGAGGCTATTGAGATTGCAATGCACCTTGAGGGTGAAGTAGACATTTGGTGGTTCAACCATTTGAGTCATACAAGAGTGACCACATTTGCAGATTTTACTCAAAGGTTGATCAAGAAATTTGACAAGAAAAGATCAGAGGAGGAGAAGCCTTCACCACCACTTGAGGAGACTTGTACCAGTGCTAATACAACTATGGAGGAGCAGCCATCAACATCAATAGTTGGGCGAGCCAACACATTGGAGGAAGGAACCCTTGTAGCCATACAAGATGTTCCCAAGCTTCGCCAAGGTATGCATAAGTTTCCACTTTCTGTTATTTCGACACATCTTATGGAGAGTTGTGGAAATATGCCATTGCATGACCAAGGGTCAAAACTTATTGCTGATTTGGAGCAGCAGAGTTTCACTGCGCTATGCAGCCTTGAGTTATTCAAGGAAAGGATAAACAATCCTCCTGACTATTCATTATTGAGATGCACACAAATCCTGGGGTTGGGGTGTGAATTTTTGGAGGATAGGATGAGATTTATCCTAAACAATCTTATGAAAAACTATATGTTCAACATTGAGCTTGAGCATGAGACAATAAATACCCCATTGTGGAGATCAACAACGCTGTCATTAAGAAACAATGATGAGTTGGGGGCCTAAATATTACTGGAGCATTCTGATGACCATTACACTTGTGTGACATTGGATGAGCAGATGATTGATGAGAGTCCTCTTATCTTTCAGCATTGTGATGGATATTTCTTGATGAGCATTGCACAGCTCTATGAGGAGATTTTTCCTTCAGCATACTTGGATCCTTATGGATTCAATATGGTCATTGGTGAGGATTCTTCACTGGGATATCTCCAAGAGATTGAAGTTCAATATTGCATGAAAGGAAAAGGTATAACTCTGATGTGGGAAGATGGTGTTCTTCATGGGAGGAATACCAAGATAGAGCATGATAGGAGACACCCACATGAGGATGACAAGGTGTGGATGGTGAGAAAGAGATTGGTGAGTCACCTACATATCTATGACACAGGGCAGAAAGAGGAATGGCTGTGTTGGCTACTCTTGAAAGAGTTTGGCCATCATGTGACATATCCTTCTTCAAGGGGTATGTTGGTGGAGGAAACTTGGCAGGACACTTGCATCATATGGCAGCAAGGAGTTTGGGTGCATTGTGTTGATATGGAATTCTTCATGTCAATCAACATATCTTCACCTCATGATCTGTATGATGGAGGTGTGAGGGGGCAACAAGAGTTATTATTGCTTTGGATACTCTTGGGAGAGTATGGGCAGATTTTTTCCCATACTTGGCATGATATTTCAGGAGAAGGGGATGGCACAATCAAAGTGAAAATAGGCTACCCTTCAACATTGAAGGATCAAGAGGTACTTCCACATGGGAAGGAGGCTCCCACACATAACATCATGAGGGTGGATAGCTTTGGCACATGGCATGTCAAATAATGGAGTCATGGAGTGGCAAGATCCTTGTCACTAAGGCTAACAACACTTTCACTTAGGAGTATGTATATATTGATGAAGTGTTCCAAGGGGAGTATGCATCTCTTCATTTTGTAGACTTTATTGAGGAGATTATCATGGGAGGACTCATTCATGGACCTCAGTTTCAGCCTAATCACTATGCATGGTAAGAAATGTATTTCTGTACTTATTGATCATTTCATTAAGTATTTGCATCTTCTCACCATCTATGTAGAGTGCATTGCTCCACAAGAGGGAAAGATTATCTTTGGGTTCCATGGTCATTCTAGGACCAACATTTGTGAGGGAGATAAATTTTCCTTGCATGACCTTGGGCAAGTGTGTTGTTATTTTTATTATGCTCAGTTGATATATAATGCTATTTACTACCTCATAGTAGATGAGCAAACATGCACAACTAGTAACTTGATGGAGAACAACTTGCCACATGATGTTCTAAAACAACAGTTGGAAAGACTGCGCTGTATCCACTGGAGAAACCATTGGTATCATCCAAAATTGCACATAACCTTCAACATTTTTCTGATTTGGGTACCACATGGTGATGATGTACCATTCACTTTGTATGGGATGGATTGGGCTAGCATGATTCATAATTATATGGAGAGGATCTTTGAAGATCAAATATTCTTCTGCCTCTTGAGGGCAACATTGTTGCAGCCCAAAATCAACAACTAATCTACACTTATCATAAGTGGAGAGAGAGACAGGGTGGGGTAGGCTATTTTTTCTACCATGTTCAATTATGAAGCCCACCTACATTGCAGGAGCCAAAGGTGGAGGAGATTTTTCATGAGTTACCATTCTAAAGGGTGGCTCATTTTGTATGGATGATAGCTTGGGGATGGGAGGTTCACATGGGGATGATAGTTCCCAACATATACCAAATCTCATGCCTCAAGAATGCCTCTAGATATCACATTGTTGCCTCCATGGGTGTTTTACTTTTATGATGATAACTATTTGGGATTGTCACCAAAAGCTAGCTTGCATACTTGGGAGGAGAAACTTGGAGATGTATTGATGATACAACATCTTGTTCCTTGGTGGAGTTTATCATATGGGGATGCTACAGGAGGAGGAGAGGAGGCTCTTCAGTTCGATCCTTGTAGTTGCTTGAGGACAAGCAACATTTGGGAGGGGAGGACTATAATATTCCTAAATTAGCATGCAACTATTTGGAATATTATTTTTTCTCTTAACTTATAGTTAGATGAATAAATGGGTAGGGAGGCCCATAAATATTTTTAGCAACAATAAAATACCTCTTAATGTGAAAAGGGATCATATTCATAGCTGGATAAAACACCCTCATGTGTGAACACGGGCTAATGCATGAAGACAAGGTCAAGTTTGACCAAGTCAACAGAGATGGAATGGAGTGAGTGAATCATCAATAGAGACAGCCAGTATGAATGTGGATTAGTTTAGATAGCTATATAAAATCTGGATTGAAGACCCTTAGGTGTGAAAAGGGGTTGGAGTAGGTTGAAGAGGTTAACTTTGACCAAATCAAACAGCGCTGTTATGGAGGAGTGGCTTTAATGATGGGACATCGCAGTTTTGGAGGGAGATTGATTGGGTGATGATGGAAACCCTAATGAGTGGGACCCAAGGTGAGAAGGCTCACATTGTTTATAAGGAAGAGGATGGTAGCCATATGAGGTTAGCTTAAGAATATTATTTTGATATGTCTATTTAGACTTTTGCTTTCTTCAGCTGTTTAGCTAAGATTGCTGGTGCTGTTTAGCACTAGGTATTCTTGTTTAGGAATTCCACCTCTTTCCTTGAGAGGCCTCTTAGGAGAGTCTTGATCTATCATTCCGCATATATGGCATTCTGGCCAAGCTTCAGTCTTCAGCTACAGCATATTTTCTGCAGAATATTGTGTTGTGTTGCAGGATGTTGCAGTGGAGGGTTGAAAAACCCACTTTCTGAGCTAGTTTTTCATAGGAGGAAGGATTCCTTCTCTTGGGAGATCAGTTTGGAGGGTTCTTGAGCACATTTAAGATATCTGGCATCAGGCCAACTTATCCCCATCATTTACAGTGCAGTTTCAACTGGGAATTGCATTATTTTGGAGGGTAGCTTCAGTGAGGGATCTAGTGGCTCTTTTAGAGCGTTTTCCTGTGGTTGAAGGGTTCAACCTTTCATTGGAGGAGACCTTTGAGGAGATCTACATTAGATATGAATTATTTCAGCCTTCTATCCTCATGAGCTTCATTTTGTAGTGAATCTTCAGTCCTAGGGCTGTAGATCACCATTTGTATTTGGGTGTATTTCCGGAAACCCCTCCCGGGTTCTCTTGGACTTGTAATAAAGAGACTAGATCTCAGTTTTTGAGCATTATTGATTAATATATCTACAGATATATTTGTCTCTATAATTTTTGAGATAAACCCTCATTAGATTGCACTGTCACTTGTTGCAGTATTTCTGTGTTACATTAGTTTTGGGGTTGCATTGTTTTTGGGCTATTATGAGTGTGAGAGACTTGTTTAACTTATCTATCTTGATTTGTTTCTGATATCCTTTTGCATTTGGGTCCTATAATGAATAAACCAATGGATCTATGGGCTGTTATAAGTTATTATAGCATAAATTTTTGAAAAATGAATTTCTTATGCATGTATTGTTGATTTCCCCCTTTGGTAATATTACACAACTCAACTGTTAAGAGAAACAACGGAAAACTCACCCAAACCTGAACAAGTGTTCAAAAGATGCACCTTGGTGCTCAATAATCAGACTGTTTATAGCTACTATGCTGTCCCTTTGATGCTTTGCGTTGCTGCTGCTCTGCACTACTGTGCATTGCGGTGTTGCTGTCGCCTCTGCTATGCGCTGCTCCAGAAATGAACGATGCTACCCACTGCACTGTCGTATCCATCACTCCTTGGCTCCAATGGCTACTCCTCCATCCCGTTACTACTGATCATGGTCTCCCATAGCAAGGTATGATCCATGAGGTGGGCTCCTCAAGGATCCCTCCCAACTAAAGTTCAAAGAACGACAACTCAATATCACCCAACTTCCCACTAGGAGAAGCGTGGGCACTCACGACCACCTCATCCTCCTTAATACTCATAGCTGCAACCTTCGGGCCATGCTTCTCATCTTTTTCATTTTTCTTCAGAGGACACTGAGACACATAGTGGTCCATATCGCCACATCTGAAGCACTTGACCTTTGAAGCATCACGCTTCAATTTCCGTTGCGCTGCTGTCCCTTCGATGCAAGGGCTGCATTCTCCTCTTCCTCCATGGATTTTTATCTACTTCCACTACTTCCATCAATTTTACACTTGATGAGATCTCTCCTCAACTCTTCCTCCTGAAAATATTCCCACAACTGCTCCCAACTAGGTAATGCTACCTGGCCCAATATGCTCTCGACAAACACCTACCCCTCCTCCGTGACATCGTTAAGGGCCATCTGTACCATGGTTGTAGTTGTAGGTGTAGCACCTAATGCCGAAAGCTAATAACGAACCTCCTGAAACCACATAAGGCATGAAGCCACGTGATCCCCTTTCTGCATCTGGATCATACAGAGCTTCTGCTCCAAGTACAACTTCCGCTGCTCAGAAAATCCCTCATATAGGTCATGCAAAGCTACCCACATATCTCTGACAGTATTCTTGCCAGCCAGATGTGGTTCTTGACCCCATCAAGGAGAAACCCCTCCGCCTTCACCATATCATCCTTGTACTTCTTGTTTTGATTTAGATATGTAGGTACAACTACCATGTTCTCCACAGATGACTTCAGATCATATTCATCTAGAAGAAACATAGCCTTGTTAATTCCAGATCATATAGTTGGAGGAGCCCTCCAACGAATCTTGATCACGAAGTCTGTGAGTTGTCATTTCAACTGAAAAACTGTTGAATCTTCTCCCTCTTCCTACCTACTGCATAGTCCCTGGCAGGCTTACGCACTCCTTGGTGGAGTTTTAAGTTCTGAAACTCCTTTACTACTCAACAATTGAGAAATGTTGATTTCCTCGGCTAGGAAATCACTGAGGAAGAAGTTCCCCAAATATATGCTGTTGATTCCTTATGATGCTTTTCTTCCCAACAAAAACTTCAAAAAACTGCGTCCCTATGTCTTCTGCATAGAGGATCTGCGCTTCTCACTCTGCCTCAGCAAGATCTTGATTCTAGAATTCCTTTCTCTCTGTCGACTCACTCAAAGAGAGACTACCACGAAAATCTTAGCCCTCTTGGCAAGAACTGCGCAATCCTTCAATGGATTTATTCTGATGCACTACAGCAACAATGACCTTCACTTGAGAAATAAGATACATCCTTCCTGTTTCACATGAATTCTTTGATACCATGTGAAAATTCAAGATCCAAAAAGATATAATGAATCCTACTGCAACAACTGAGTGTAATTCTCCTATTAATATTACATTACATAATTAATTTAGAACTAAATTATTGAAGTAACTACTGAAGTAGCCTACACTAAAATTAATTCCAAAACAAGGAAACTAGACAAGAAAATCATTCACGCATATGACACGATTATTTTTGGACTAATGTCCCCAGAAAAATCCAATGCAGGATAAAAGATGCAACAAATCTAAGGGTTTTATTATTATGCAGTAGCAATGTCTGAATACATCTCTGAATACCCTCAAGGGTTATTCAATTACATAGAGAAATAATGGCAGTAGAATATGTGATAAATACCTCACTCAATCACTGAGTCTCCAACTGATCCAGATGAAGGAAAAACTGCCTTTGATAGGCTTTGCGCAGCCTCTACGCAGATCTAGAGCTAGAACTTATGGCCATTATGTCACCCCATTCCAGGCTCAGCATAAGCCCTCATCCAAGTCATTTTGCGTATGTGGATACTGAGGAACAACCTCTCAGTGCCACTTTCCAGATCCCGACCTCTAAAACTGATCCACCAGCAAAATTTTGAAACCTTTGCCTCTGCCTTTGCACTGCTTCTGCATGAGCTTACGTAGTCACTGCGTCAGACCCTTCCTTCAACTCTATCTAGGCTACATAACTTCTATCTCTCTCTGACTGATGCTCCACCGGACTAAGAAAATCGCTTCCTCTCCCGATGCTATCTATTCCCCTCATTGCTCAGATCTATAACTCGAATTTATCAACAAACTTGCTCCATAAATGATCCGGATTTATGCAGGAACAAAATAAAATACATAAATAGAAATAAAAACAGAGATGCAGTGGAAACAAAACTTCATTTAATTAATATCAAATAACAGAAATATGCTTACAAACATAATGGAAATAAACTAACTAGGGTGTTGGTAGCTTATCTTTGAGAAGAGATGTGGCGGCTACACGCCTTTGAACTGTGTTACAATGAGGCTCGAATGCTTATTTATTGTTGAGAAATAATATAAAACCCTAAACATCCAAAAACCAAACCCTAGGAGATGAAGCGCCAAAACTATGGGCCCCATTTGGGTAAATTGGTACATCAATCTTCCCGGGGACGTAACTTTGGAATATGATCTCCGTTTGACGCGCACAACACCTTGTTAGAAATATCTATCCGAGTGAGGAACATCGGTCCACATATTTTGTGTTGCTCCCGGTTTTCCCAAAAAAACGTTGTTTAGGGCCTCAAAACGGCTCCGAAAGCTCAGGACCCAAAAACTGCTAAAAATAGTAAGTTGTGATGAAACTAAAAAACTGAAAGAACCAATGGTGGGGGTTCAAATGGAATAGGTGGGTGGCCAAAAAATATCCACCTGGATCATTAGGGCCTCAAACGGCTTTGGAAGTTCATGACCCAACAAACTGCTAAAAATAGTAAGTTGTGCTGAAACTGAAAAATTGAAAAAATTGATGGTGCGGGTCCAAATGGAATAGGTGGGTGGCCACCAATATCCACCTGGATCATTCCTCCCCCCTTAGGGAGAAATGGTCCCCATTGCGTTAAGTTCCTCTATGAGAGGCAAAATTTGCTGAACTTGGTATTAGATTTTTCCAGGATGTCGTGGACCCGCTGGCAGACGTGCTGGATGTGTTCAATAAATTTGGTTGCCTCAGATAGTACATGTGTGGATTATTTCTGTGTAGTCACATGAGGTATGGCAACATCAGGTGATGGTGCACCAAGGGTCAGATCAAAGGAGTTCTTGTCCTGACAGTGTAGAGGAACCTCTGCAGGTGAAGAGAAATTGTCCTCATATTCCTCCAAGACTTTATCCATATGCTGTAGCCATGCAGGGAAGCCTTGTTTCAAGGCTGTGGCCACAATATTTTTCTTTCCCTGTGAGCGATTTGTAAGGAAAATAATTTCATGGATTTTTAAAAAATCTTATTGCATTGTTTTGCAATAATCAAGGAGATGGCGGGAGGCGGTACTACCTCCAGTATCCTGTAAAATTTATTTCCAAAAGTAATAACAATAGAAAAAGACCTAGACTCATACACAACATGTCATCTCCACAATTATGGTTGGCCAAATAATACATCAACTACATCAAGAGGAGAAACATCACACAATACCTCATCGATAAATGACTTGATGCTGTACGGAAGGCGAAACTACTGGCGGACGCAGAGATCTCTCCCTGGGTGAAGCCACCTGATGGTATACGACTGCGGGTGTGCTATGGTTGCTAGGCCGAGACGCTTCAAGACCTCTACTGAAATGAGGTTCTTTTGGCTTCTGATATCGACAAGAAATTGCAGTGGAGAACCCTTCACCCACATCTGCGAATGGAAGAGGCACTCCCCCTCCTCTGGATCCTTGGGATCCTCCCTCTGGAGCTTGGTGGTGGAAGTAATGGCACTGGGATCTGCATCAATGATCTGCTTCCCTTTTTCATCTCCCTTGTTTGGTTCTGGCTTCAGATCAGAACATGCATCTGATTCGGGTGCCTTCAGTTCGGCCACTGGTGACTATTTGGCCCGACACTCGTTTGTGCTGTGAGTGGGGATGTTATGAAATTCACACCACTTCCCCATGTCATTCTTTGGATTTGTGGTGGTGTTCCGAGTCGACCCGCTTTGGGTCTGCCCCTGTTCTGTCGTTCGAGGGCGCCTTTCCCTAGCTTCGGATTCGTGGATCCAAAGTCTCACTTCTTTGGCTTAAATTTAGGCTTGATCTTGGAGGCATAGTGATATGCCATGCCAAGCGAGGTAATGTTGAGGAAATCCATTTCCTCCTGAATGTGTCTGTGTAGACGGCTACAATAGTTGAGCACCAAATTTCTCTCTGAATCTTCAATACACAACTTTGTGCGTAGTGTATGGAACAAATTCGTCAGTTCGTGCACATCTTGATCCCTTTTTTGCCGCGATGTGGTCCATTGGATGTACTTGTCCTCATAGCTCCCAATGGGGTAATATTGTTCCTTGGTGCCATCTTGGAATGAATTCCAAGTGGGCATGACTGAGAACAGAGAGGGTTCACTCTCGTCCTTTTTCTCAAAGTAGGTTTCCCACCAATATTTGAGGACAAAAATAATATTTTCTTAGTCAGAGACATCATGGATTGAGAAATACCCTTCTAACAAATTCAACCATCTATCTATGAAATCTGCATCTATCTGGCCTTCAAATACATGAAGGGAGTGGCGCCTCTAGAGTGGTTGTTGGATGTGGATGCGCCGTAGGTGGGTTGTCATTGAAGGATCTGAGCAAAGTTATCCATCATTGCCTTCCTTTGTTTCTCGTGGACCTTCTTGAGAATTATTTTGATAGGATATCTTGCTCCCTCTTCAGTATTTTCTTCCACAATGGGAGGTCATCGGGGTTTGCAAGGCTAATCTTGCAAGGGTTCAACCAGATCGAGCCCTAACTCCTTATACCCTGACCTCGTTGGGGATATGCAAAGAAAAATAGAGAAAGAGAAGACCGCTCTGTTACCACTGATCCAGAATTATGCATGAACACAATAAAATACAGAAATATACATAAAGATATATGCAGCGGAAATAATACTTCATTTCATTAATATCAAATAACAAAAATATGCTTACAGACATAATGGAAATAAACTAGCTAGGGCACTGGTAGCTTATCTCCAAGAAGAGATGTGGCAGCTACAGGCCTTTTAACTATGTTACAATGAGGCTCGAAGGCTTATTTATTGTTGAGAAACAGTAGAAAACCCTAAACATCCAAAAACCTAACCCTAGGAGATGAAGCGCCAAAACTATGGGCCCCGTTTGGGTAAATTGGCACATTAATTTTCTCGGGGATGTAATATTGGTTGACGCTCTCCGTTTGACGCGATCAATAACTCATTAGAAATATATATCTAAGGACTAAAAATTTTGAGAGGGAAATATTGATCCATGGACCCATTTTTCTCTCGGTGTTCCCAAAAAACATTGTTTAGGGCCTCAAAACGGCTCAGGAAATTCAGGACTCGAAAAACTGCTAAAAATAGTAAGTTGTGATGAAACTGAAAAACTGAAAGAACTGATGGTGGGGGTTAAAATGGAATAGGTGGGTGGCAACCAATATCCACTTGGATCATTAGGGCCTCAAAAAGGCTGCAAAAGTTCATGACCCGAAAAACTGCTAAAAATAGTAAGTTGTTCTGAAACTGAAAAACTGAAAGAATTGATAGTGCGGGTCCAAATGGAATAGGTGGGTGGCCACCAATATCCACCTAGATCATTCCTCCCTCCTTAGGAAGTAATGGTCCCCATTGCATTAAGTTCCTCCATGAGACACAAATTTTGCTGAACTTGGTATTGGATTTTTTCAGGATATCATGGACCTGCTGGTGGAGGTGCTGGATGCGTTCAATAAATTTGGTTGCCTCAGACAGTACATGTGTGTATTATTTCATTGTAGTTTCCTGAGGTATGACAACATTAGGCGACGGTGCACCGGGGGTCAGATCAATGGAGTGCTTTTCATGACAGTGTAGAGGAACCTCTGCGTGTGAGGAGAAAGTGTCCTCGTATTCCTCCAAGAATTTGTCCATATGCTGCAGCCGTGCAGTAGAGCTCTGTTTCGAGGCTGTGGGCACAATATTCTTCTTTCCCTGTGAGTGATTTGTAAGGAAAATAAATTTCCTGGTTTGGGAAACAATATTAATGCGTTGTTTTGCAATAGTCAAGGAGATGGCAGGGGGCGGTACTACCTCCGGTATCCTGTACAATTTATTTCCCAAAGTAATAACAACATAACGCGACATATACTCATACATAGCATTTCACCTCCACAAGTATGGTTGGGCCAATAATACATCAACTACATCAAGAGGAGCAACATCACATAATACCTCATCCGTGAATGGCTTGATGTTGTAGGGAAGGCGACACTGTTGGTGGAAGCAGAGATCTCTCCCTGTGTGAAGCCACCCGATGGTATACGGCTATGGGTGTGCTATGGTCGTTAGGTCGAGCTGTTTCATAACCTATGCTGAAATGAGGTTCTTTTGGCTTCCGCTAACGACAAAAAATTGAAGTGGAGAACCCTTCAGCCACATCTGCGAATTGAAAAGGCGCTCCCCTTCCTCTGGATCCTCGGGAGCTTGGTGGTGGAAACTATGGCACTGGATTTTGCATCAATGATCTGCTTCCCTTTGTCATCTCCCTTGTTTGGTTCTGGCTCCGGATCATAACATGCATCTGATTCAGGTGCCTTCAATTTGGCCACCAACGACTATTTGGCTTGACACTCGTTTGTGCTGTGAGTGGGGTTGTTATGAAATTCACACCTTTTCCTTGTGACCTTATTTGGATTTTTGGTGGTGTTCCAAGTCAACCCGCTTTGGATCTACCCCTTGTTCTGTGTTTTGGGGGTGCCTTTCCCTAGCTTCATATTTGCAGATCCAAAGTCTCACTTCTTCTGCTTAAATTTCTGCTCGATCTTTGGGGCATAGCGATATGCTGTGCCAAGCGATGTAATGTCGAGGAACTCGATTTCATTTTGAATGTTTTTGTGCAGACGAATGTGGTACTTGAGCACCAAATGTCTCTCTGAATCTTTAATACCCATCTTTGTGTGCAGGGTATGGAACAAATTCGTTAGTTCGTGCACATCTTGATCCCTTTGTTGCCGTAGCATGGTCCATTGGATGTACTTGTCCTCACAGCTCCCCATGGGGTAATATTGTTCCTTGACACCATCTCAGAATGAATTCCAAGTGGGCGCAGCTGAGAACAGAGAGGGTTCCCTCTCATCCTTTTTCTCACAGTAGGTTTCCCACCAATCTTTGACATGGGGGCAGCTTTCAGGAGTGCAAAAATAATATTTTCTCGGTCGGAGAAATCATGAACCGAGAAATACCCTTCTAGAAAATTCAACCATCTCTCTATGGCCTCTTCATCTATCTAGCCTTCAAATACATGAATGTCAAAGTTTAGTTGTAACTTGGAGGGAGTGGCACTTCTAGAGCGGTTGTTGGATGCAGATGCACTGTAGGTGGGTAGCGGTTGAAGGATCTGAGCAAAGTTATCCATCATTGCGTTCCTTTGTTTCGCGAGGGCCTCCTTAAGAAATATTTTGATAGGATCTCTTGCTCCCTCGTCATTCTTTTCTTCCGCCATGAGAGGTTTTCAGGGTTTGCGAGGCTAATCTTGGAAGGGTTCAACCAGATCGAGCCCTAACTCCTTATACGCTGACCTCGTTGGGGATATGCAAAGAAAAACAAAGAAATATTAGACCATTATTATACCACTGATCCGAATTTATGTAGGAGTGCAATAAAATACAGAAATAGACATAAACAAAGAGATGTAGTGGAAATAATACTTCCTTTCATTAATATCAAATAATAGAAATATGCTTACATAAATAATGGAAATAAACTCGCTAGGGCGCTGGTAGCTTATCTCTCAGAAGAGATGTGGCGGCTACAGGCCTCAGAACTATGTTATAATGAGGCTCAAAGGCCTATTTATTGTTTAGAAACAATAGAGAACCCTAAACATCCAAAAACATAACCCTAGGAGATGAAGCGCCAAAACTGTGGGCCTCGTTTGGGTAAATTGGTACATCAATATTCCCGGGGACGTAACTTTGGCATACAATCTTTGTTTGACGCGCTTAATACCTTGTTAGAAATATCTATCCAAGGACTACAAATTTTGAGTGAGCAACATCAATCCATGAAATGATGTTGCTCCTGGGTTTCTCAAAAAACGTCGTTTAGGGCCTCAAAACGACTCCGGAAGTTGAGGACCCGAAAAACTACTAAAAATAGTAAGTTGTGATGAAACTGAAAAAATGAAAGAACCGATGGTGGGAGTTCAAATGGTATAGGTGGGTGGCCACCAATATCCACCTAGATCATTAGGGCCTCAAAATGGCTCTAGAAGTTCATGACCCGAAAAAATGCTAAAAATAGTAAGTTGTGCTGAAACTAAAAAAATGAAATAATTGATGGTGCGGGTCCAAATGGAATAGGTGGGTGGCCACCAATATCCACCTGGATCATTCCTCCCTCCTTAGGAAGAAATGGTCCCTAGTGCGTTAAGTTCCTCTATGAGAGGCAAATTTTGCTGAACTTGGTATTGGATTTGTCCAGGATGTCGTAGACCTGCTGGTGGACGTGATGGATGAGTCCAATAAATTTGGTTGCCTCAGACAATATATGTGTGGATTCTTTCTGTGTAGTCACATGAGGTATGGCAACATCAGGTGGTGGTGCGCCGGGGGTTATATCAATGGACTGCTTGTCCTGACAGTATAGAAGAACCTCTGTGGTTGAGGAGAAAGTTTCCTTGTATTCCTCCACGAATTTGTCCATTTGCTGCAGCCGTGCAGGGGAGCCCTTTTTTGGGGCTGTTGCCACAATCTTGTTCTTTCCCTGTGAGGGAGTTGTAAGGAAAATAAATTTCCTGGTTTGGGAAACAATCTTACTGCATTGTTTTTCAATATTCAAGGAGATGGCAAGAGGCGGTACTACCTCTGATATCCTGTACAATTTATTTCCCAAAGTAATAACAATAAAAAAAGGCCTAGACTCATACACAACATGTCGCCTCCACAAGTATCGTTGGCCCAATAATATTTCATCTACATCACACAATAACTCATCCGTGAATGGCTTGATGTTGTACGGAAGGTGACACTGCTGGCGGATGGGGAGATCTCTCCCTAAGTGAAGCCACCTGATGGTATATGGCTGTGGGTGTGCTATGGTCAGTAGGCCAAGCCGCATCACGACGTCTTCTAAAATGAGGTTCTTTTGGCTTCTACTATCGACAAGAAATTGAAGTGGAGAACCCTTCACCCACATCTGCAAATGTAAGAGGCGCTCCCCCTCCTTTGGATCCTCGAGATCCTCCCTCTGGAGCTTGGTGGTGGCAGAAATGGCATTGGGGTCTGCATCAATGATTTGATTTGATTTGTCAACTCCCTTGTTTGGTTCTGGCTCTAGATTAGAACATGCATCTGATTCGGGCGCCTTCAGTTTGACCACCAGCGATTGTTTGGCTCAACACTCATTTTTGCTGTGAGTGGGGCTGTTATGAAATTCACACCACTTCCCCGTGTCCTTCTTTGGATTTGTGGTGGTGTTTTGAGTCACCCTGCTTTGGCTCTACCCCTTGTTTTTTGGTTTGGGGGCATCTTTCCTTGGCTTTGGATTCATGGATCCAAAGTCTTGCTTATTCTGCTTAAATTTCTGCTCGACCTTGGCGTTATAGTGATATACCATGCCAAGTGAGGTAATGTCAAGGAACTCCATTTGATCCTAAATGTGCCTATGCAAATAGCTACGATACTTGAGCACCAAATGTCTCTTTGAATCTTTAATACCCAACTTTGTGCGCAGGGTATGGAAAAAATTCGTCAGTTCATGCGCATCTTGATCCCTTTGTTTCTGCAGTGTGGTCCATTAGATGTACTTGTACTCATAGCTCCCTAATAGGTAATATTGTTCTTTGATGCCATCTCGGAACGAATTCCAAGTGGGTGCAGCTGAGAACATAGAGGGTTCGCTCTCGCATTTTTTCTCACTTTAGGTTTCCCACTAATATTTGACATGGGGGGCGGCTTTGAGGAGTGAAAAAATAATCTTTTCTCCGTCATAGAAATCATGGACCAAGAAATACCCTTCTAGCAAATTCAACCATCTATCTATGACGTCTACATCTATCTGGCCTTCAAATATAGGAATGCCAAAGTTTCCCTTTACCTTGAAGGGAGTGGCACCTCCAGAGTGGTTGTTGGATGCAGATGCACCGTAGGTGGGAATTCGTTGAAGGATCTGAGAAAGTTATCCATCATTGTGTTCCTTTGTTTCTTGAGGGCCTCCTCGAGCAATATTTTAATAGGATCTCCTGATCCCTCGTCTTTCTTTTCTTCTGCCATGGTAGGTTGTCAGGGTTTTCGAGGCTGATATTGCAAGGGTTCAACCAGATTGAGCTCTAACTCCTTATACCTTGACCTCATTGGGGATATGCAAAGAAAAAAAAAGAAAGAGAAGACCACTCTGATACCACTGATCTATATTTATGCAGGAACGCAATAAAATATAGAAATAGACATAAGAAAAGAGATGCAGTGGAAATAATACTTCATTTCATTAATATCAAATAACAAAAATATGCTTACAGACATAATGGAAATAAACTAGCTAGGGCACTGGTAGCTTATCTTTGAGAAGAGATGTGGTGGCTACAAGCCTCTGAAATACGTTACAATGAGGCTCGAAGGCCTATTTATTGTTGAGAAAATGATCCAGGTGGATATTGGTGGCCACCTGCCTATTGCACTTGGGGTCCCACCATTGTTTCTTTCATTTTTTCAGTTTCCTTAATTATAGCCCAATTTACTATTTTTAGCAGTTTTTCGGGTCTTGAACTTCTGGATCCATTTTGAGGCCCTAAATGATGTTTTTTGGACATCGCTTCTCTGGTGAAAATGAGTCTATTATAGACTTCATATTCACTATCAACAGTTGTAGCCCTCATATAGATCTTTCTAACAATGTATCATGTGTGTCAAACAGAGATAGTATGCCAAAGTTACGACCCTGAGAAATTGATGTACCGATTTACCCCAACGGGGCCCATATTCTGGCCTTTCATCTCCTAGGGTTAGGTTTTTGGATGTTTAGGGTTTTCCATTATTTCTCAATAATATATAGGCCTTCGAGCCTCATTGCAACACAGATTTCAGAGGCCTGTAGCCACTACATCTCTTCTCAGAGATAAGCTACCAACGACCTAGCTAGTTTATTTCCATTCTGTCTGTAAACAAATTTCAGTTCTTTGATATTAATGAAATGAAGTGTTATTTCCACTGCATTTTTATATTTATGGTTATATGTGTATTCTGTTGCATTCCTTCATAAATCCGGATCAGTGGTATCAGAGCGGTCTGCTCTTTCTCGATCCTTCTTTGCATGTCCCCAACGAGGTCGGGGTATAAGGAGTTAGGGATTGATCTAGTTGAACCTTTGCAATATCGGCCTCGCAAAACCCAAAAACTGCCCATGGGGGACGAAAAGAAATATGAGGGAGCATGAGATCCTATCAAAATATTTCTTGAGGAGGCCCTCGAAAAACAAAGGAACATGATGATGGATAACTTTGTCCAGATCCTTTAACGACTGCCCACTGGCAACGCATCTACACCCAGCAACAACTTCGGAGGTGCAACTACTTTTAAGGTACAAGTAAAATTTGAAATTCCCATATTTGAGGGCCAAAGAGATGCAGACGCTGTAGATAGATGGTTGAATCTATTAGAAGGATATTTCTCAGTTCATGACTTTTCTGACCGAGAGAATATTATTTTTGCACTCCTCAAAGCTACCCCCCATGTTAAGGACTGGTGGGAAACCTATTGTGAGAAAAAGGACGAGGGGGAACCCTCTCTATTCTCGACTGTACCCACTTGGAATTATTTTCGAGATGCCATCAAGGAACAATATTTATCCCGTGGGGAGCTACAAGGACAAGTACATACAATGGACTACGCTGCGACATCAAAGGGATCAAGATGTACATGAGATGACGAATCCATTCCATACCCTGCGCACAAAGTTGGGTATCAAAGATTCGGAGAAAAATTTGGTGCTGAAGTACTACGGTTGTCTACAAAGATACATTCAGGAGGAAGTGGAGTTCCTCTACATCTCCTCACTTGGTACGACATATCGATATGCTGCCAAGATTGAGCAAAAATTCAAACAGAAGAAGCAAGACATTGGATCTGCGAATCAAAATCAAGGGAAAGGTGCCCCCAAACCGTAGAAAAAAGGACAAAGCCAAGGTATGGTGGCCCAAGATAACCTACCAAAGCTGCAAGCAAAGAATCAAAGCCGCAAGCAAAGAACAACACCACGAAGCCAAAGAACACGAGAAAGTGGTGTGAGTTCCATAAGAGCTCCACTCACATCACAAGTGAGTGTCGGGCCAAGCAGTCACTGGTGGCCGAGATGAGGGCTTTTGAATCATATGCATGCTTCGACTCTGAATCAGAACCCGAAAATGGGAATGACAAAGGGAAGAAGATTATTGATGTAGAGCCCAACACCACTGTGGCCACTACAAAGATCTAGAAGGAGGAACCAGAAGATCTAGAGGAGGAGGATGAGCGTCTCTTCCACTCACAGATGTGGGTAAAGGGTTCCCCGCTATAGTTCATTGTCGACAGTGGGAGTCAAAAGAACCTCATTTCAGTAGAGGTCGTGAAGCATTTGGGATTTCCAACCACAACAGACCCACATCCATACACCATTGAGTGGCTTCACCAAGGATAGGATCTCTGCGTCAGCCAACAATGTCGCCTTCCCTACAACATCAAGCCATTCACAGATGAGGTGTTATGTGACATTGCTCCTCTTGATGTTTGTGATGTATTATTAGGCCAACCATACTTCTGGAAGTGACATGATGTGTATGAATCCTGGCCTCGTGTTTTTATTGTTACTTTGGATAATAAGTTGCACAAGATACCAGAAGTACCACTGCTTGTGGCTATCTCTTTGGTTATTGTAAAACAATGTAGTAAGATCATTTCCAAAACTGAGAAATTTGTTTTCGTGATGATATGCCCCTGAGGCAAGAAGAAGACTGTGGCCACAACCTCTAGACAAGGCTCTTCCACACGACAACAAAAAATGAACAAGGTCGTGGAGGAGTACGAGGACATCTTCACCTCACCCACAGGGGTTCCTCTACACTGTCAGGTCGAGCACCCCATCGATCTAACCCTAGGTGTGCCACTATCCAATGGAACGATCTATCAATGCTCTGTTATGGAGAACGATGAAATCAAGAGGCAGATTCAGGAGCTGCTGCAGAAAAGTCACATCCGGCCGAGTTCATCGCCCTATGGGAGCTTGATCGTGTTAGTGCAGAAGAAGGATGGGACTTGGAGACTCTGGATTGACTATCGAGTGTTGAACAAGATCACTGTCCAGAATAGGTATCTGATCCCACGGATTGATGACCTTTTGGATCAACTTAAAGGGGAAAAATATTTCAGCAAGATCGACTTGAAGTCTTGGTATCACTAGGTACCAATCGAACCCTCTGATGTGTGGAAGACTGCCTTCAAAGCCAAGGAGGGAATTTTCGAATGGCTGGTCATGCCTTTTGGGTTAACGAATGCTCTCGCAACCTTCATGAGGCTGATGGAAGACATCTTGTGGCCATTCACCAACCCATTTGTAGTAGTGTACTTGGATGACATCCCGATCTTTATCCAGACTTGGAAAGAGCACCTCCACCACATCCGATAGGTCCTCCAAACACTGCGGCAACACAAGTTGTGTGCCAATTTGGAGAAGTTCACCTTTGGCATGACCCAAGTTCAGTATCTGGGATACATTATTGATGAATGGGGGGTGCTTATGGATCCAACCAAGATCCAAGTAATTCAGGACTGGCCGGCCCCAACCACTCTAACAGAGCTTCACAACTTTCTGGGTCTTGCTAATTTCTACTGCAGGTTTGTGTTGGGATTCCTTATATCACTTGGCCTTTGAGTCAAGTTGCCAAGGGAGTAGTGAAAGAAAAATTATTTTGGTCGGAATCTCAATAGAATGCGTTCGTAAAATTGAATAATCGCCTCTACTCTTCCCCATGGTCACATTACTAGACCTGCAACAACCATTTTATATCAAGATAGATGCCTTTGACTATGCTATTGGGGCAGTTCTTACTCAACAGGGGCATCCAGTGGCATATCACAGTGAGGCACTTTCTGACACAGTCTACAAGTATCCTAATTATGAAAAAGAAATGTATTCCATTGTGCAGGCGTGATGCCAATGGAAGCGTTACATTTTGGGGAAGGAAATGGTCATCCACACAGACCACCGACCCCTGTAGTTCATACAGACACAAGGGAAGTGGCAGAAGATCACCAACAAAAGTGGTCCACATATCTACAACAATTTCATTTGAACATCAAGTATAATAAGGGAAACACCAATAATGTTGTAGACTGCCTCAACCGACCACTGATCATGGCGCTAACCACCGTTCTCAACTGTTGTGGGCATGATACTTCTAATTGGCCGCTTCTCTACAAGAGCTTTCCGAAATTTTGCCACACATACAAGACACTCTTGGAGGGTACGTAAGTTCCAAATTTTCACCTCTAGGATGCATTGCTATGTCACTTGGGACACCTTTGTGTTCCTTCAAGTGAGCATGCCAAGATTATTTGGAAAGCACACTACAGTCGAGTCGCTAGGAATTTCGGGGTTGAGAAAACAGTGGCAGTATTGCAGAAGTATTTCTATTGGTTGAACCTTCGACAGGATGTTGGGAAGTACATTAGATCCTCCACCGCTTGCTCCATTGCCAAACCAACCATCAAGAAGCAAGGCCTCTATACTCCGCTACCTACCCCTAGTAGACCTTCATAATCCATCTACATGGATTACATGTTGAGCCTTCCTTATACTAATCATGGAAATGACTGTGTTTTCGTGGTCATCGACAGATTCTCAAAGATGATCGTTACGTTGGCTTGCAAGAAGAATATCATAGCAGAATCCACTGCTAAACTCTTCTTTAAACGAATGTGGGTGCACTTTGGGATCCCACAATCTATCATCTCAGATTGGGACAACAGGTTCCTCAACACATTTTGTTCCACCCTCTGGTCAATGCTGGACACCAAGCTCACCAAGTCCACAACTTTCCATCCCAAAACTGATGGCCAGACAGAGGTCATCAATAGGATGATTGTACACATTGTGTGCATGTACAATTCAAAGCATCCACGCACATGGGATGAGAGCCTTACCTATGTACAAAATAGTTATAACTGGACTCTCCACAGTGCAACCGGCCACAACCCCTTTCAGGTAGGCCTGGGGTTCCAACCACTATGTCCCATTGACGTAGCCATGACATTTGTGGCTACTCAGGCCAATTCGGATAATGTCCAGTCTGAAGCTGACAAAGAAAACAACTTCATTGAACACATTCATCACATCTACTAGTAGGTTCATGACATATTGGACAGAGCTAATGTTAAGTACAAGCAATTACATGATCAACATCGGGTGTCACACCACTTCCAGGTGGGTGACAAAGTGTGGCTACATTTGCAGAAGGAGGGCCTCACTGGACCCCACCATAAGCTTCACCTGCTCCAATATGGGTCGTACACCATCACCAAGGCTGTAAGGAAAAATTCCTTCAAGCTCAGTATTACACCATTCCTTGGTCTGCACCCAGTATTCAATTTGGACTGCTTTCAGCCCTATTTCCCACCTCTACTGGACACCTCTGACATTGTAGAACAACTCACACCAACAGAGTTAAACCTAGACTGCATGGAACAGGTTACCATAGATTGTATCATGGACATTCAAATCAAGAACACTCACCAGCAAAAGATCCAACTATATCAGGTTGTCAAAGCTGGCCAACTGTTGCACCAAGGCAAGTGGTTCACCAGGGACCAAGTTCAGTAGAAGTTTCCTCATCTCATGAAGGAAGTAAATGAAATGGGGATCATTGCTTCCTAAGGGGGGAGGAATGATCCAGGTGGATATTGGTGGCCACCTACATATTCCACTTGGGGCCCCACCATTGTTTCTTTCTATTTTTCAGTTTCCTTAATTATAGCATAATTTACTATTTTTAGCAGTTTTTCGGGTCCTGAACTTTCAGAGCCGTTTTGAGGCCCTAAACGACGTTTTTTGGCCATCGCTTCTCCGAAAAATATGAGTCCATTCTAGACTTAATATTCATTATTAGTAGTTTTAGTCCTCAGATAGATATTTCTAACGATGTATCATGTGCGTCAAACATAGATAATATGCCAAAGTTACGACCTCGGGAAATTGATGGACCAATTTACCTCGACGGGGCCCATATTCTCGCGTTTCATCTCTTAAGGTTAGGTTTTTGGATGTTTAGGGTTTTCCATTGTTTCTCAATAATATATAGGCATTCGAGTCTCATTTTAACACAAATTTTAGAGGCCTGTAGCCACCACATCTCTTCTCAGAGATAAGATACCAGCGCCCTAGCTAGTTTATTTCCATTGTGTCTGTAAGCAAATTTCAGTTCTTTGATATTAATGAAATGAAGTGTTATTTCTGCTGCATTTTTATATTTATGGTTATATGTGTATTCTATTGCGTTCCTGAATAAATCTAGATCAGAAACAATATAAAACCCTAAACATCCAAAAACCTAAACCTAGGAGATGAAGTGCCAAAATTGTGGGTGCTGTTTGGGTAAATTGGTACATCAATCTTCCCAGGGACATAACTTTGGCATACGATCTCCTTTTGATGCGCTCAATACCTTGTTAGAAATATCTATCCAAGGAATTAAAATTTTGAGTGAGTATCATCAAACCATGGACCCATGTTGCTCTCGATTTTCGCAAAAAACATCGTTTAGGGCCTTAAAATGGTTATAGACGAAAAACTGCTAAAAATAGTAAGTTGTGCTGAAACTGAAAAACTCAAAGAATCGATGGTGGGGGTTCAAATGGAATAGGTGGGTGGCCACCAATACCCACCTAGATCATTAGGGCCTCAAAACGGCTCCAGAAGTTAATGACCCGAACAACTGCTAAAAATAGTAAGTCGTGCTGAAACTGAAAAACTGAAAGAATTGATGGTGCAGGTACAAATGGAATATGTGGGTGGCCACCAATATCCACCTGGATCATTCCTCCCCCCTTAGGAAGCAATTTTCCCCATTGCATTAAGTTCGTCCATGAGAGGCAAATTCTACTGAACTTGATATTGGATTTGTCCAGGATGTCGTGGACCTGCTAGCGGACGTGTTGGATGCGTTCAATAAATTTGGTTGCCTCAGACAGTACATGTGTGGATTATTTATGTGTAGTCGCATGAGGTATGGAAATGTCAGGCGGTGGTGCACTGGGGGTCAGATCAATGGAGTGCTTGTCCTGACAGTGTAGAGGAACCTCTGTGGGTGAGGAGAAAGTGTCCTCGTATTCCTCCATGACTTTGTCCATCTACTGCAGCCGTGCAAAGGAGCCCTGTTTTGAGGCTGTGGACACAATATTCTTCTTTCCTTGTGAGCAAGTTGTAAGGAAAATAAATTTCCTATTTTGGGAAACAATCTTACTATGTTGTTTTGTAATAGTCAAGGAGATGGCAGGAGGCGTTACTACCTCTGGTATCATGTAAAATTTATTTACCAAAGTAATAACAAAACAAGGCCTAGACTCATACACAACATGTCACCTCGACAAGTATGGTTGGCCCAATAATACATCAGCTACATCAAGAGGAGCAACATCACACAATACCTCATCCGTGAATGGCTTGATGCTGTACGGAAGGCAGCATTGCTAGCGGATGCGGAGATCTCTCCCTGGGTGAAGCCACTTGATGGTATACGGTTGTAGGTGTGCTATGGTCGGTAGGCCAAGCCGCTTCAAATCCTTTGCTGAAATGAGGTTATTTTGGCTTCTGCCATTGACAAGAAATTGTAGTGGAGAACCTGTCACCCACATATGTGAATAGAAGAGGCGCTCCCCCTCCTCTGGATCCTCTGGATCCTCCCTCTAGAGCTTGGTGGTGTAAATAATGGAACTGGGGTCCACATCAACGATCTGATTCCCTTCGTCATCTCCCTTGTCTGGTTCTGGCTCCAGATTAGAACATGCATCTGATTCAGGTGCCTTCAGTTCGGCCACCAATGATTGTTTGGCTCGACACTCATTTGTGCTGTGAGTGGGGCTATTATGAAATTCACACCAGTTCCCCATGTCCTTATTTGGATTTGTGGTGGTGTTCTGATTCACCCCACTTTGGCTCTGCCTCTTGTTCTTTGGTTCAGGGGTGCCTTCCCTTGGCTTCGGATTCGCGGATCCAAAGTCTTGCTTCTGCTGCTTAATTTTCTGCTCGATCTTGGCGGCATAGCGATATGTCATGCCAAGCAAGGTAATGTCGAGGAAATCCATTTCCTCCTAAATGTGTCTCTATAGACAGCTGCGGTACTTGAGCACCAAATGTCTCTCTGAATATTTAATACCCAAATTTGTGCACAGGGTATGGAACAAATTCGTCAGTTCGTGCACATCTTGATCCCTTTGTTGCCGCAGCATGGTCCATTGGATGTACTTGTCCTCATTACTCCCCATGGGGTAATATTGTTCCCTTATGCCATCTCAAAACAAATTCCAAGTGGGTGCAACTGAGAAGAAAGAGGGTTCCCTCTCGTCCTTTTTCTCACACTGAGGTTTCCCACTAATCTTCGACATGGGGGCCAACTTTGCGGAGTGAAAAAATAACCTTTTCCCGGTTGGAGAAATCATGGAACGATAAATACCCTTATAGAAAATTCAACCATCTATCTACGGAATCTGCATCTATCTAGCCTTCAAATACATGAATATAAAATTTTACTTGTAGCTTGAAGGGAGTGGCACCTCTAGAGTGGTTGTTGGATGCGTATGCACCATAGGTGGACAACTGTTGAAGGATTTGAGAAAATTTATCCATCATTGCGTTCCTTTGTTTCTTGTGGGCCTCCTCAAGAAATATTTTGATAGGATCTCCTACTCCCTCGTCTTTCTTTTCTTCTGCCATGGGAGGTTGTCGAGGTTTGTGAGGCTAATCTTGCAAGGGTTCAAATAGATCGAGCCCTAACTCCTTATACCCTGACCTCCTTGGGGATATGCGAAGAAAAGCAAAGAAAGAGCAAACCGCTCTGATACCACTGATCTGGATTTATGCAGGAACATAATAAAATACAAAAATAGAAATAAACACAGAGATGAAGTGGAAATAATACTCATTTCATTAATATCAAATAACAGAAATATGCTTACCAACATAATGGAAATAAAATAGCTAGGGCATTGGTAGCTTATCTCTAAGAAGAGATGTGGCGGCTACAAGCCTCTAAACCTTGTTACAATGAGGCTCGAAGGCCTATTTATTGTTGAGAAACAATAGAAAACCATAAACATCCAAAAACCTAACCCTAGGGGATGAAGCGCCAAAACTATGGGCCCTGTTTGGGTAAATTGGTGCATCAATGTTCCCAGGGATGTAACTTTGGCATAGGATCTACATTTGACATGATCAATACCTTGTTAGAAATATCTATCTGAGGACTACAAATTTTGAGTGAGCAACATCCGTCCATGGACCCATGTTGCTCCTGGTTTTCCCAAAAAACGTCGTTTAGGGCCTGAAAACGGCTCTAGAAGTTCAAGACCTGAAAAAATGCTATAAATAGTAAGTTGTGCTGAAACTGAAAACTGAAAGAACCAATGTTGGGGGTCCAAATGGAATAGGTGGGTGGCCACCAATATCTACCTGGATCATTAGGGCCTCAAAACAGCTCCGGAAGTTCATGAACCGAAAAATTGCTATAAATAGTAAGTTGTGCCGAAACTGAAAAACTGAAAGAATTGATGGTGCGGGTCCAAATGGAATAGGTGGGTGGCCACCAATATCCACCTGGATCAAGAAATTTCGAACTTAGATCAATTCAGTGTCTCCGTGTCCTTTCCAAATGATCCTCAAGCCTTCCTTTATAGTCTTCTCGTTGACAAATCAACAACCCACATTAGATGTTTAATCGATGGCTACGATTAAAACATGATTGGATCTTCATTCTCTAGAATATTTACACTTCATTTTATTAATACCCTTTTAAATTATTTAATTCCCCAAAGTTTAGACTTAGGATCCCCATTAAAATAATTAATTATTTTAATAAAACATGAATCGAGTGGAATTTACACAAACAGTTTCTAGGTTCTTTGAAATACAAGTGTCTAAGCCTCCACACCAAATTTGAGACTTAGAGCACTTTCTGATGCTACAAAAATCAACATACATGAAACATAAAAGAACCAAGCTATATGAGCCTGATTATATCATGGTGATCACAAGTACATTTGTAAAAATACTAGGAAGGATAAAATCAATCGACTCATAGTAAAAAACAAAAACAAAATTTGTTTAACATGGAACCAAAAATATAGGAGTTGACCATTACGCCACCTGAGGGGACAACCATCACCACCTCAAGTTCACATAAGCTTCCACTTGAAAAAAGAGAGTGCCAAAAATGTGGCTATTGCTTCAATCTGAGATGATGACAAGAGATAGAGGAGAGGAATTCCCCTTAAGAGAAGAAGCAGCACGAGGATTTGTAGTGAGTAAGGGAGCATTTATGACCATGAGAGTTTCATTGAGTCACACCACCTCTGCGGCTTGACATTATTTGTTGAGGAGCCATAAATACCAGTGTCAACAAGTATAAATCACAACACAAATGAACTCTAAACCCTTGCGAAACAAAAGGATAGTAAACTATCAAAACTAAAGGAATTGATTGTACCCAGAGACCATCACCATAAAAAATTATATAGTAATAAAGGTTATGTGAAACAATAAATACCAACCCAAGTCCTCTTAACCAAATGCTTTTTGATGAGGATCGATACCCGAGGAATATAATTATATGAATCCCCCCATAAGAGAAAGGGTACTAGAATTTGAGAATGAGGAGGCTTGAGAAGAGTGAAAAATAAGGGATGTCACCCGTATATTAAAACATCATCAACCTAGACCACTGAATGAACCCCCATTGGGAAGACACAAAACAAGGAAAAGACCATAGAGATATATCAACAAAGGAAATTGATAACAAAATTAACAACTTTGAAATGAAATAGAAAAATTTTGCGGCTACCCAACTCCACTAACCAGAACAAATCAAATGAGGTAAAACACTTTCAGAGAGACTTTGAAACTAACTTAACACCTTTAAAACCAGATGGAAACATTATCTGGGTACCAAATCCCACAAACCAAAACCAGGAAACTAAAAGAAATCCCCACCGGGTCAGAGCCTTGAAGCAACGAGGTAGGGAGAACTACCACCAGCTCAAAGGAATGACCAATTCCTATGTAATGAAAGAATAATACAAAAAACATTGTACCTCTCTTGCTCTCACAACACTATACAGACAAAGACAATTATCTGTCATCGTAGAAACAAAAATGAAGGTATCGAGAAACTGATGAAGGAAATGAAGGTAGCCACCCTAAAACAATAAGTATACATGATATGGAAACCAAGATCCGGTGAGAAATAAGGAAACCTCTACACCACCCCAAGTATATTTGCAAATTTTCCACCCTGATAGCGTTCCCATGCACTTATGATGGAGGAATGACGTCTTAGCACCCAATTTTAAACAACATTTTCCTCTGCATGCAAGGTCTAGGCACAAAAAAGTGTGATGTATGACACATTGTTTGAAACCCACAATCCTCCCATGGTTCATGCGCTCATCCATGAGCTAGCAATATTTATTTTCAATATCCTTCACTACAATAACCAATCCGCCCATCAGAAACCAATCCATCTCAGTTACTAACATAATGCTGCACCTTTCCCATAATGCTAGCTCCGCAAGGAATTTATCGTGATGGGACTGGGTTACGTTATCCCTCTCCTAGAATGGGGTAATGCCACACGATAACAATGAGATGACAAATGTAGGGTGTGGAACACACTCCAACAACCACCATCCCTACCTCCACTCAAACCCTCTACATGCTAATGAAGTTCTTAGCTGCCATTACATACCTCATTAATAACACCACCATCAGGTATAATTGTTGGGCCTTTATTTTTTGCTTGCTTTATATCACCTTTTACAGGAAATCCCTCATGCTTTTTTTTAGCTTGAATAGTTTATTGTCGTAGTTTTGTGCATTCTTGGAGATAATAAGTAAGTATTTTCTATTCCCTTGTTTTAAATATATTTAAACATTAAAAGCATCGTTAATAATAGTTTGTGTGTTTGAAACTTTACAAAGTTGATTATATGCCTATTCTAATAGAGGCCAAGTTCCTACACCAAGCACTCCCACACCATGAGTCAATTCTTGCACCATAGATTCTAGCACCACGCACTCCCACACCACACGTCAATTCCCACACCTCGCGTTCCTGCACTTTTTTTGGTAGGATTCTTGCATTTTTTCTTGTAGGATTCCTGCACTACTGGCGGTTCCTGCACTCCTGTGACAACTCATCAACCATGCAGATATTTCATTAAAGATTAGTTCATCACAAGTTGGGCTCGAATCGGGAGAGAAATCAACATATATTAAAGATCAGGATTCCATCCATATGCCTCAAATTAGCATTTTGTAATAGCCGATGATCAGGTGCTCAGTGTAAAATCTGAAAAGTGAAAGTGCTCACAATTGATTGGAAACTTAACAACAAGGAAGAGCTCGTCGCCAGGAATTCGACGCAATTCCTTTCGTTGAAAACAAGGTCTTGATGAAGGAGATAGAGCTTGCTGTTCATTTTCCTAAACAACTAAAAAAATTGCAAAACAATGATAGGTTGATGACATGGCATCCCAGTCAGCATGCAGGGAATATTCTTCATTTTTTGCCCAGTGGCACTGTGACAAGTGTCATAACATGATTTTCCAGTTTATTTTGAAGGTGATTTTTTTTTATATCTGCTCGTAAGGTTGAATTAATTTTTTTTTATATGGATGGGTAGCCCAACCAGAGGTTGACACGTGGTGCAACCAGGGTCCGTCACATGTGCCCTCTGGTGGACCCTATCCGAAGCATGGAATTTGAATTTCATTATGGTTCAAGGTTGGAACTTATGGCAGATCAAATATTTGAAATATTCTAAAGTTTAAAGACCTTGGTTATGTTATATGGTGGTCGGAGTAATAGTTTATATGGGTGCGAATTGCATATTTTACAAAGTACGAAAACTATGATCCGTTGCCATATTTTACAAAGTCCGCCATTTACCAAAGTCCAAACCATATGCTAAACTCAAAATAATGATAATAAATCAAAGTTCGACTATATGGTAAGTGGTGGCAAATGTATTACATCCAAACTAGGTGGAGGTCGGGGCTTGACCCCACGACCTCCCCCAACCTTCTCTCTGCCCTTACCATCGGGCCATCACCATTGTTCTTAATAGGTATAGGTTCCAACTTGTATTTGTTTTCAAATGGACCGAGTAGCGGGGGTTTGGAGGGGGCTAACCCCATGCGCCAACCCCCTCCCCATGTGACCAAGCAACCAAAACCACATGCGTGTAGATTTTTAAACATGTGGATTAATGTTTAATGCGGGGTTAATTACACCCCTAAAGCCATGGTTTAGTGCTAATCCATATGTAATGAAAATTTATTTAATACGTGCTTAATGTGCCATAATCTACCCATAACTCCAGCTTAACAATTAATTAACTGCGCTTAATATTTGGCAGAGTTTTAGGGGTGCCCCCAAAACCGGAGGACCCTCCAACTTTGGTGGACTTATCTGGAGTCTTCTCCAATTTTGGAGGAGGACTCTAGGGAAAAATTAAATTAACCATATCTTGAGAAATTTTCGACCAATTTTGTCTTAGGAAGAGTCATTCCTAGCAGATTGGCATGCTATGAATCCATTGGTACAAGATTCAGAGGCAAATGAGAAATAATAAAGGTGTTTTTGTCACTTTGAATAAAAAGTAAGCCTAGGGTCTCCAGGAGGGAAGGCCATGCCTAGATCAGCTGAAGACCAAATTGAGAGAATGAAGAGTCATTTCTAATATCTTTTGACATTCTGGACTCATTGGAGTATGTTTAAGGAGTTGTAGGTGAATGTACACATCAATTTTTTTCACTTTTGAGCTAATACAGGGGCCCAAACCAAGGAAGCTGGACCAAGGAGATGTAGCCCAGGATGGGTGAAATCCTTCATCAAAACTTTGTGTTGATGGATCAATTGTGATGGTTTGCTATGTATTTTTTTGCTGCTATTCAAAATTTTATTTTCATACTTTATGCTCTTGAATTCACTCATAAAACTTAGTTATTTTACATGTTTAACACACATAAGCAACAAGGAAACCTATGTACATCAAGCATAAGATCAACAAATAAATTTTAAATATGAAGATGAAATTAGCACAAAAAAACTAACACTCATACTCAGATCAAGTTGGTATAGATTCTGGTTTAAAGGCAAGGTTATTTTCTTGATAGTTGCTTGAGTTTTGTGCAAGTTTAATGGTTGCAAATTTGTGATGTTGACAAGGTTAAATTTGCAGAGAGGTGAAGGGAAATTGTTGGTTGCAAGTCCTGAGATTAGGACCAGAAGAAGGAGAGCTACAAGAGCACCATATTCACCCAAAGTCTCACTCACAACTGCACTTGAAGCACCTCAAGTTTTGTCTCAGAAGCTGAGATTGAAGAGGTACAAGCACCAAAAGCTAAGCTTGAATCCATAGCCATCATGTCAGGTGTTGGAGAAACTGAAGGTCATTCAGAAGAGGATTATGTCAAGAGAGACTTCAATTTCATAAAGAGGATGGTCAAAATTATGTTTGATGCATTTACTGCTGGAATGACAGGAGAAGGTTCTAAGCCTCCACATGGAGAAGGGAATTTAGATCATAATAAGGATGAAAAGAAGAGTTCAAAGGGAAGTGGAGGAAATACACCTTCATCTCCACCAGCTTCATCATCCTCATCATGTACATCAACATCATCTTCCACTTCCACCATAAAAACAACTCACACTCACTCAAAATCCACAAAAGGAAAAACACCCTTACTCAAACTTGATGTCAAATTTGAGCTTCAATTATTTAATGGCAAGGTAAATGAAAAAATATTGGACAATTGGATACATCAATTGGAGGTGTATTGCAAAATTCAGAACCTTCATGAAGATGACATAAAGATTCAATTGGCTTCTTTGAAGATGGAAGGATATGCACTTGTATGGTGGGAAGCAAGGACTCAAGAAGAGATTAAAAACTACGGTAAGATCTCTATGTCTTAGTCAATTTTGATTGCTGCCATTAAAAGGAAATCATATCCCTTAGATTACATGCAAAAGGCCATTATGGATTGGAAAAATTTTAGACAGTTGAAAGGGCAAAGTGTGCAAGGTTATACTCATGAATTTAGGAGAAGAGCTATTATTTTGGGTATTAATATTTATTCTCAAGAAACTTTGTTAAAGTACATTGGGGGTTTGCACAGTTACCTTAGGCACACTATTCTCATTTTTAATCCCACAAACATAGATGAGGTTTGTGCTCAATCCACACATTTATAAGCAAGTGGGAAACAAAAAATATATGAGAAAAGTGATAGTGAGGGTAAAGGAAAGGGAAAGTTTTATGGAGGAGGGAAAATAAATAGATATGTCAAAAGAGAGAAAGAAAAATCACATGCAAAAACTGTTGAAAGACTGGCCATGACGAAGACCATTGTTGGCAACTTTATCCAGATTTGAAGCCAAACAAACTGAAAGCCAAAGAAAAGGGGAAAATTGTTGCTATAATTGAGAATTACTTAGGGTCAAATTCAGGAGATGAGACAAATATTACCGCCATGGGTTTGAAAGGTAAGAACATAGTAAGCAATAGTTCTTCAAATTGTTCCAATGTCACTCAAGATGAAGATACAAGAATATAAATTTTCTATATTAGAGTTGTCTCTAAACATACCAAGATTGATACACTTTTTGATAGTGGGTCACAAGCTAACTTGATTTCCAAAGACTTGGTTAAGTAGCTAGACCTTGAAACTGTTAGACATCCAAGACCTTATCCTTTAGGGTGGATATGCAAGAATGCAAACTTGCAGGTTACAAGGAAGTGCATACTAAGATTTACCATCAATTTAAACTTTCTTGATGAAGTTGAACTTGATGTGGTGCCGCTTGAGATATCAGGTATTGTATTGGGCAGTCCTTATCTTTATGGTAGGAAAGCAGTATTTCATCGCCATGAGAATAAGTATCACTTGTTTAAAGATAGTATTGAGTACATAGTTAGAACACATAATACAAAGACACGTTTGTCCCTTATACATGTAGGAAAAATGAAGAGGATAGTGAATGCAATTCAGAATTTGACATTGTTAATGATCAAACGAAGAGATGTTTTGAATCAAACCTTTCAAAAATGTGCTTATGCTTGTAATGAAATGTTTCAGGATTCTAATAGGTTTCCTATGAAAGGAGGTGAACAAGATGTGACATATTTGTAGTAGTTAACATCAGTGTTGCGCAATGTTGGAAACAAGATGCCAACACAAGAGAGTGAAAAGGTCAAAGAGAAAGCGACAAAGAGATTTGAAAAAGAAGGCATGGGTTCCACAAATTCTTGTTTTTGGTTTCCAAAGGGTACATGGAAATGGTGAATATACTTGGTCAAGAATAGACGCAAGTACAAAGCGAGATAAGTTAAGAACCGCCATGGCAACAATGTGCAAGGTGAGACAGTTTTTAAGTTTCCTTTGATTAATGATCAAAGTAGGAACAAGATGGTTTCTGCAAGAATAACTTTCTTCTATGAAAATTCATGGAAATTGCAGCATGACAGTGTCAATGACATCAAGATAAGGTCGCAAGAGACAAGGAAAAAGTTAACTTTTTGTGAAAATCTCCAATTGATGAAAATGGGAAAATTTTAGTGGATAGAGACTGGAAGGGTGATGGAACAGTACCATCATCCACAAGATCAGTAATCAAAGAGATTTTGGGGTCCAAAAGGCTTCTAGTGGGGAGGAATGATCAGGTGCTCAGTGTAAAGATACAAAATGAAAGTGCTTAGAATTGATTGGAAACTAAACGACAACGAAGAGCTCATCACCAGGAATCCGATGCAATTTGTTTCATAAAAAATGAGGTCCGGATGAAGGAGATAGAGCCGGCTGTTCACTTTCCTAAACATCTAAAAAAATTGCAAAACAATTACAGGTTGATGACATGGAAACCCAATCAGCATGTAGGGAATATTCTTCATTTTTTTCCTAGTGGCATTGTGACAAGTGTCACAACATGATTCACCAGTTTAGTTTGAAGGTGAATTTTTTTTTATATCTTCTCCTAAGGTTGAATTTGATTTTTTTTTATATGGATGGGTAGCCTAACTAGAAGTTGACATGTGGTGCAGCCAGGGGCCGCCACGTGTCCCCTCTGGTGGACCCTATCCGAAGCCTGGAATTTGAATTTCATTATGGTGCAAGGTTGGAATTTATGGCAGATTAAATATTTGAAATATTCTAAAGTCCAAAGACCTTGGTTATGTTATATGGTGGTCAAAGTAATAGTTTATATGGGCGCAAATTGCATATTTTACAAAGTTTGAAAACTATGGTCTGTTGGCATATTTTACAAAGTTTACCATTAACCAAAGTCTGAACCATATGCTAAACTATGAATAATGATAATAAAACAAAGTCCGACTATATGGTAAGTAGTGGCAAAAGTATTACATCCAAATTGGGCGGAGGTCGGGGCTCGACCCCACGACCTCCCCCAACCTACTCTCTGCCCTTACCATCGGGCCATCACCATGGTTCTTAACTGGTTTAGGTTCCAACATGTATTTGTTTTCAAATGGACCACGCAAAGGGGGTTTGGAGGGGGCCAACCCCATCCCAATGTGACCAAGAAACCAAAACCACATGCGCAAATATTTTTAAACATGTAGATTAATGTTTAATGCAGGGTTAATTACACCCCTAAAACCATGATTTAGTGCTAATCCATATGTAATGCAAATTAATTTAATCCATGCTTAATGCCCTATAATCTACCCATAACTATAGCTTAGCAGTTAATTAATTACGGTTAATATTTGGCGGAGTTTTAGGGGCTCTCCCAAAACCAACAGACCCTCCAACTTTGGTGGAATTATCTGGAGTCTTCTTAAGTTTTGGAGGAGGATTCTAGGGAAAAATTAAATCGACCATATCTTGAGCAATTTTCGACCAATTGTGGCTCAGGAAGAGTCATTCCTAGCAGATTGGCATGCTCTGAATCTATTGGTACATGTTGCAGAGGAAGAGGATAAATTATATATGTGTTTTTGTCACTTTGAAGAAAAAGGAAGCCCATGGCCACTAGGAGGGAATGCCATGCCTAGACCTACTGAAGACCAAATTGAGAGAATGAAGAGTCAATTCTGATATATTTTGACATTCTGGACTCATTGGAGTATGTTTCAGGAGTTGTAGGTGAATGTGAACAACAATTTTTCACTTTTCAGCTAGTATAGGGGCCCAAGCCATGGAAGTTGGACCAAGGAGATGTAGCACAAGAGGGGTGAAATCCATCAAAAATCTGTGTTGATGATTCAATTGTGATGGTTTTCTGTGTATTTTGTTGCTACTGTTCAACATTTGATTTTCATACTTTATGCTCTTGAATTCACTCATAAAACTCAGTTATTTTAATTGTTTAACACACATAAAAAATAAGGAAACCTATGTACATCAAGAATAAGATCAACAAATAAATTTTAAATCTGAAGATGAAATTAGCACAACAAAACTAACGTTCATACCCAGATCAGCTGAAAGGCTTAGTTTAAATTGCTGTTGTGTTTTTGTTACGGCCGTAGGCCTAAGGGTTTGTATTTAATGTAGAAATCAGATAGGAAATGGTGGCGATGCTACAAAAATCTTGTGAATGGTAATTATTTTGGTATCGCCCTCTTTCTGGGCTGGATTCATATCTCATTATGTACATTTTCTGTTTTGGAATATAATACAAAGGACCTTGCCATGTTATTTTATTTTTGCATTTCAATCTTATGGTGGTGCGTTGCTGAGAAGCTAAGTTTCTAGATTTTGTAACAGGGAAACGAGCTGGTTGGCTATGGCCCAACCAACCCATCTTGTTCTCCCTTTGTTAAAAGTGTGTTAATTTAATTTAAGTGCAAAGTGTGAATTAATTACTTATACTGATTCTTTCATAAGTAACAGGTTTGATTTCGTTGCAATTTTTGTGTTACGGATCCATGGTGTGTAGGCTTAGTTGTGTTTGATTTTAACTTGTATAATTTTCCCTTTCGATGCTTGTTACATTTATGTGAGAATAGTGCAAGTACGTTGCCTGTACTTGTGCATTCTCGATTCCATTTTGATGCTTGTTATATTTCTGTGAGAATAGTGCAAGTACGCTGCTTGTACCAGTGCGTTCTTGATTCCCTTTTGATGCTTGTTATATTTCTGCGATAATAATGAAGGTACGCTGCCTGTACCAGTGCGTTCTCGATTCCATTTTGATGCTTGTTATATTTCTGTGAGAATGGTGCAAGTACGCTGCCTGTACCAGTGCATTCTTGAGTCCGCAAGTCAATCTCCTTAGTTCATTTCCGCAAGAATTTTTACTTCTTTCCTTTTGCAAGATCTTTACTTATTTATGCTAGTAGGTGTTTATTTCTAAAACATAGACATTCTTAATATCTGGAGTTTAGCTTAAGAGTTAATTGTGCTTTTATGAACATGGAATAAACGCTGTTGTAACATAAGGATCTGTACTTGCACTTAACATTTTCAAGGAAAGGATTGAATCTCATGTTAAATTATCGAATGAACCTTTTGAGTTAAAATGTTTAAGAAGCATATCTGATTCATATGAACAGTCATCTCAGGAAGAAGCCCGGTGACACAATCAGGTAATTTCCTTAATTACATGAAAGAAGTTTCTTGTTTTAAGAAAGATTTACTTTTAATTTTGAAATAATTTCTTGTTTCGAGTATAAGTTTAGTTGAAGCATATTTCTGCTTGTGAAATTTATTTTCAAAGTCATGTTCACTTTGAAATTTATTTCACTAGTTAACACACCTTTTACTTTCTGAATATAACATTAAATGTTTACTTCACTGATCAATATTGTTCATGATGAATTGAGAGTTCCTTTTATTTAAATTTTTTCAAAGTACTTTCCTTTTTTCCAGTTCCAAGAATGGTGTGGTGTCATTGTATTAACTAGTGTAGGTTGTTGAAGTCCTTCTCTGGCATTTCCAATGTCGCACCTCTAAGTTTACGAACTCCCGGATTGACAATTAAATGTTAGGTTGTTTATTATGCCCAACAATAATATCTTCAAATGAGGATTTATCATACTCCACCCATTTATTTATACTGTGTAATTCTTATATTTTTGAAGCGCCTGAACAATCTTTGTCCAAGGCAAGGTTCTGATCCTGACATCTCAAGTTTTCTAGTGCACCACCACCCTATTACCTTCCTGACGTATATGCTAGAAAAAAATATAACAAAATTTTGTTAAGAATTATTTTACATTAGATGCCACCTCCTGAGGGTGCCGAATTTGCACCACTTTGTGCATAGGGTGCCGCTTAACAAATTTTGAATGCATCTAATAGAAACCTACGAATCACCATGAACCTGCAGTAGCTTATAACCTTCTCTAACTGTGATCTGTAGACCAATTTTGAGAGCGATAAATTTTTCCAATTTATTTATGGCCATCCTGGCACACAAATAAGAAAGGAGGAAGGAGGTGGGCAATACGGGTTAGCTATAGATTGACTTGAGTTGTGCAACTGAGATAGAGAGGTAGGGGACATAGATGAATTCAAGTTTAGGTTATTTCAGAATAGGCCCTTCAAAATCCTCTACTTTCCAATCGTCAATAGTCCAAGGATATGTAATAATAGTTTCTTGGATATTCAAGAGGATCAATTCTTTTGGGACTGGAACTGTCCAATTTTTTATACTAGAAACTTGGATATTTCTCTCCTTCCATAAGTTCCAAAGGAAAAAAACTAGTGCCAACTTCCAAGCACATGAAACAATGGCATTTTTAAATTTACAATAGAACCATTGATACAAGAAAGTATTCAAATACTCTGTTAATGGTCGGTTTAACCCAAATATCCGAGGGAGGATTTCCCAAATGTCACTTGCAAAAGTGTAGGAGAGGAGAATATGCACTGTTGACTCTTCCTCTTGAAGAAAAAAACGGGATAAGGATGGTCCCTTATATCCATTTTTTCGAATACGATCCCATGTAAGAAGGCACACCAATGCAATTAACCGTAGAAATTCTGAGCGTTTTTGACACCAAACTCCATCCCAAATCCGGGTCCATACAATTAAATTATCCATTAAAAAAAATATGACAAGTAGGGAGTATGATTATTTAAGAGAAAATGAGCTTGATGATGGTTGTCCTCGATGTAAAATATCATCCGTTTGAGAGACTCTAATCTTCCTACCTTCCAGTGTTTTTTGAAACTCCTTCGAGGGATATGAACCTTTAGAAGGAGGCCAATCATATTTATCCTTAAATCGCCACCATAAATGATTAAATTCATGTGGTTTCCATAAGTGAGATACCTTAAAAGAACCCAATTCTTGAAATGAGGTTTTAATCAGTAGGAAACTCTCTTTCTCGGCTAGATGGGGAGTTTGATGCCAAGAATCCTCCAAGAAAGACGTATTCATTCCTCATTTTATATCGCATGTGTGTGGACTTCCGTGCATTGAAAAAAATTACGGTAAAGAACTATAACCCACTTCCTAGAATAGATGATTTACTTGATCAATTTAAATATGCAAAGTATTTTACTAAGTTGGACTTAAGGAGTGTCCATCATCAAATTAGAATTGCTGAAGGTGACATATGGAAGACAACATTCAAAACAAAACAAGATTTTTTTGAATGGCTTGTTATGCCTTTTGGTCTTGCAATGCTACGACTACCTTTATGTGTGTGATGAATGATGTATTGAGGCAATTTATAGATGAGAATTTCTGATAGTATACTTGGATGACATCTTGATTTTTAGTAAATATCGTGAAGAACATGTCATGCAGGTCAAAAAGGTACTTGATGTCTTGAACAAAAAACAATTGTTTTTAAAGATGTCAAAGTGTGAGTTTGGAAAAAATTCTTTAGAATATTTGGGTCACATTGTTGGAGGAGGTGAATTGAAAATAGATCCCTCCAAGGTTGATGTCACTTTGAATTGGCCAAACACCAAAACAGTTATGGAGGAACCTTTTTGGGAGCATCCAAATATTGGAGGAAGTTTATTGCTAAGTTATCTTCTATCGCAACTCCATTGCATGCATTGAAAAGTGTGAAGTAGGTATTCCAGTGGGGAGGTAAACAACAAAAGGAATTTGATGCATTAAAAGAAAAGATCAGTTCAGCCCCAGTACTTTCACTTCCAAACTTGAGATAGTCATTTGAGATTCATATTGATGCTAGTGACTATGCCATGGGTGCGGTCCTCATGCAACATGGTAAGCCCATTTGTTTTCATTCAGAAAATTTTAATGGTGCAATGATTATTTATCCTACACATGACAAGGAATTGTATCCATTGGTGCAAAGTGTGAAAAAGTGGAAACACTACTTGATGGGTAAGGAAACAATCATTCACACTGATCATCAACCATTGCAATACTTGCAATCACAAACAAAGTTGCAGCAATCAAGGCACTTTCAATGGATGGGTTTTCTTCAACAATTCCACTTGGTGATAAGGTACAAGAAAGGTATCTACAATAAAGTTGTTGATATGCTTTCTAGGCCTATTGTTAGTGCTTCCACTATTATTAAGCACAATTATGTTTTTCATGAGAGATATGTTGAACAATATGATTTAGATAGTGATTTTCAATATGTAAATGTAACTTTAAGTCAAGGGAACCAAATAGAGGAATTGGATTATCACATGCATGGTAACTTGTTGTACCACCTTGGTAAGCTTTGTATTCCATAGGGAGAAAGAGTTAACATCATAAGAGAGACACATACTTCTCTTATTGCTAGTAATTTCGGTGTAAGTAAGACGGTGGCACATCTACAGAGGTATTATTATTGGCCTCGTATTCTTGAAAGCGTGTTACGTTTTATTAGAGGTTATTCATTATGTGCTATCAGTAAGCCTAGTAATAGAAATTTAGGATTGTACACACCACTTCTAGTACCTTCTCATCCATGGGAGAGTGTGTCTATGGATTTTGTTGGAGGTCTTCCTATGTCAAAGATGAATCATGATTATCTTTTTGTAGTTGTGGATAGGTTCAACAAAATGTGTATTTTGATGCCATCTAAAAAGTAAATCACAACTGAAAAAATTGCTCAGTTATTCTTTCAGAATGTATGGGTGCATTTTGGATTTTCCACATCCATTGTTATTGATTGAGATTCTCGCTTTGTTGGGAATTTTTTGTCAAGCTTGTGGGGATTCATGGACACCAAATTGAAAAAGAGGACAACATTTCAGCCATAAACATATGGTCAAGCAAAGGTGGTGAACATAATGGTGATACATTTTCTTTGCGGTTATTGCAACAAGCATCCTAAGTTGTGGGATGAAAACTTGCACTATATTCAACATGATTACAACCGAGCCAAGCACTCTTCAACTCAAACATCACCATTTGAGGCATGTTTGGGATACTTACCTAAATCTCCTTTGGATTTAATTTTTGGAAAGGATGTTGCTATTGATGGTCAAAGTAACATAGAGAAAGCTAAAAGGTTCATTGAAAAAATCCAATTGGTGCATCAAGCAGTTCAGGAACAACTAGAAAAGAGCCAAGTCAAGTGCAAAATAAGGCACGATAAGCATCGTGTAGATCAAAAATTCCAATTCAGTGATGAATTTTGGCTTTACTTTAGAAAATAAAGGATTCAAATAGAAGGTAAAAAAATAATACCAATTTGATATGGTCCATTTAGAATTTTAGAAAAGATTGGTGATAATGCCTTTAGGTTGAATTTTCCCTCATATATGCAAATTTATGTTGTTGCTAATGTTGAAAACTTAAGGTTATATGAGCCTCCTTTGCTTGAATATCAAGGAAAAAATGTTCAGTTTCCTTCCATTCAGGTTTTTAATCCTAAATACCTTGATGAACTAGAGCAAGACGAAAAGAACATGATATTCAAAACGAGGGAATGTGGAGTACCTTCGTGTGGGGCTCAAAGTTACAAATCCAAGAAAATAAAAATGGATCGAGATTGGAAAGGTGAGGGAAATATACCCTCATCTGCTGAAGAACTGAATGTGATATTTGGGGGTCGAAAAGATTAAAGTGGAGAGGAGTGATCAGGTGCTCAAAATTATGCTCAAAATGAATTTTTTCAGAATAGTGTGGAGCCTAAACGATCGTGTAGATCTTGTCATTCTGAATCTGGCGCAACTAGTTTCACGGAAAACCAACAACATATGTTCTCGGAAACGCATTCTGTTCTTTTTCCCAAACATGCAAAAATTTGGCAAAATTGTGCAGGTTGGCCAGTCAACAATTCGTACAGCTGACTGGGCATGGTTGACTGGTCAAGGTTGACTAGGTATGGTGGACCAACCTATTCATGCCACTTGTCGAGTTTTTTTTGGTGCTGGTTGGCGGATTTTGATTGGTTGGGTTGATGGCCAACCACATGCTGACATGTGGCCCAATCGAAGGCCGCCATGTGGCGATACGAGAGGCCACCAAAATTTGTGTAAGGGTCGAGTGGATTGACGGGGGTCGAACACCAGATCTCTGTCCAACTAACAACACCACATACCAATACGCCAATTTGGGTCATGTTAAACCTTTGTTGCGACATGTTATTTGAATGGTTAGTGGGCAAATATGGGCAAAGGGGCTAGGGCTAGTCCCAGCCCCGGTCACCGCGCCCAAGCAGACAATGGGTAGGATCGGGGGCTAGGGCTAGCCCCGATACCCTCAAATGTAATGACCCCAAATTAAACCGTGAACACATAGACTGATGAGAACCACCGGCGCGACGGAGCCAGAAGCCCCACCTTCGATTTTTTTAATTAAAAAATATATTTCAGCGCCATATTGTAATGGTTTACTTTTCAGGTTTTAGACATTATTGGGAATTTTAACTGCCCAACAATTTCACCCAAAAATCCACGAAATTTTCACTCCGTTAGTGAAATTCAGGGTGAATTTATAGGACGGGTCCAAATTTTGGGGAATTTGTGGTGCTATTAGTAGCAAAACTAGGGAGGCTCATAACTTCTTCATTTTTAGACCAATTTCAGATCAGAAAGAGGCAAGGCATGCATTTTTTTGTATTCTAAAGATGATGGAATAGGTTTTGAAGCCATTGGAGCACTGTAAATGTATGTAATCACCATTTTGAGCATAATGAAATAAGGTCAAGCCATTGAAAGCTAGACCAAGGAGTTGTAGCCCAGGAGGGGTGAACTCCTTCATTATTTGCTGTGTTGTGGTTATTTTTATGGTTTATTTGTCTGCTATTTCTTTATATTTCAGAGTTTATTAACATGCTTTATGTGTTTAAAAGTTAACATAAAATCTCTCAAAAACTTAATTTTAACACTTGTAATTTACAGACCCTCAAGCACATTTACATTAAGATCTCATACATATTAGTATACAAATAAGTTATTGGATTTATTGAGGTATGTACCATATATTAAGGATGAGAAAGTCAAAGCTCAGAGATTTGTCTGTGGATTACCATTAGCATTTAAAGATTAGATTGAGTATGACGAGCCTTGGTCACTTTAAGAATTAATTGGCATGTTGAAGCACTGTTATGAGAAATCAAGGTGAAATACAAAGACTCAACGAGTTTGGAAAGGGAAATGCAAGAATAAAGGTAAATGGCATACAAAGAGAACGAGACCTCAGGATGCAGGTGAGAAAGAGAATGGTCTACCTTATAAGAAGTTTAATGGACCTAAACCTAGAGAGCAACAGAAAAAAGGTGATGGTAGGAGACAGTTGCAATGTTGGACATGTGGAAAGGAGCATCTCAAAAAGGAATTTCCACAGAATAGGGTGGTAGGCCTAAGATCTATAGTGCACAAGAAACATAGATAGTTAGGGATTTTGGACATAACATTCCTCAGATCTATTCAACATTGGATAACAGGAAGATTTATCACTAGACATCTATTATCAATATAGAAGGTAAGATTCATGATCAAATTGTGTCTATTTTGATTGACCTTGGATCTAATTATAGTTATGTTAACCCAGACCTAGTGGGAAAGTGTGGTTTGAGAAAAGAATTGCATGCATAATCTTGGTTAGTGCAATTTTCTATAGGTACCAAGAAAAGAGTTCATCACTGGGTAAGAGTGTGTGAATTTGAACTAAATGGTATGCCTACATCAACACATGTAAATGTGATTTCGTTGGGATCATAAAGGCATGTACTAGTTGTATCTTCATAGGACTAAGGTAGAGTAATATGTTAATTCTATTGAGTGCTTGGATGACAATGGAGAAGAGAGAATATTCTAATGTAAGAAGAAGGCTACATCAGTTAGAATGGTCACAACTATGTAGGAAAAGCGCAGTTGCAGGAAAGGGTGTGTGTTATTTGCAGTGAATGTTTCTAGTGATAGAGGTAAGGGTGTTGAGGATGTAAAGATCTTGAACAGGTATCGAGTTTTACAACAATTTTATGATGTATTTCCAACAGATATTTCAGATTTGTCACCTCATAGAGAAGTGTAATTTTCTATTAAGTTTATGCCAGGAGTAGCAAGAGAATCAAATGCACCTTATAGGATGAGCACTCCATAGTTAGTGGAACAAAAGTTGCAGTTGAAGGAAATTATTGACAAGGGATACATTAGGCCAAGTGTGTTGCCTGGGGGTGCACCAATTTTTTTTTTGAAGAATAAGGATGGTACTCTCAGGTTGTGTATTTACTACATGCAGTTGAACAAGGTAACCATCAAGAACCTGTATCTATTTCTGAGTATCGATGACTTGTTTGATCAATTGAAGAGAGAAAGTGTGTTCTCGAATATTGATTTGAGATTAGAATACCATTTGGTACACATCAACGAAGTGGAAATTTACAAGACGGCTTTTTGGATTAGGTATGGGAATTATGAGTTTGTTGTAGTTCCATTTTGTTTGACTAATGCTCCAACTACTTTTATGTGCTTGATGAATAGTGTGTTGTGTCCTTATCTAGACATGTTTTTTATTGTATTCATTTATGATATATTGATATATTCTACGAATGATGAAGAGTATGTTGAACACTTAGCAACAATATTGAGGTTGATAAGATAACATCAGTTGTATTCCAAGCTTAGAAAACGAAGTTTCTTTCAGACAGAGGTACATTATTTTGGGCATGTGGTTTCTAAGGAAGGTATTGCAGTGGATCCAGAAAATATAAGAGCTATCATGGAATGGACAAATCCTAGGAATGTGGATGAGGTAAGGTCATTCATGGGGTTAGCAAGTTATTACAGGAGGTTCACCAGGAACTTCTTGTGCATTGTGTATCCTATTACATAATTGCAGCGAAAAGGAAAGAAATTTGAATGGACAAAGGAATGTGCAACAAGTTTTGAGAAATTGAAGTAGTTGTTGATCAATGATCTAATTTTAAAGATTGCAGATCCAGATAAAGAATTTGTGGTGTGCACAGATGCTTGTAAGAGAGGGCTTGGTGGAATCCTTATGCAGGAAGGACAGGTAGTGTGCTACGAATCAAGGAAATTGAATGTGCACGAGAAGAACTATGTGAAACATTATCTTGAGTTGGAAACGATCATCCATTCTTTGAATATGTGGAGGAATTATCTTTTTGTAGGAGATTCATCTTGATGAGTGATCACAATGGGTTGAGATACTTGTTTGACCAATCAAATTTGAATGACAAGAAATCTAGATGGTTGGCCACGATCAATGAGTTAGACTTCGATATTAGGTACATTAAGGGTAAATAGAACAAGGTTGTATATGCTCTCAACAAAAGAGTACAAGTAAATCGTGTTTCAGTTATGTGTTCATATGGGACATATTTACAGGATGAAATATTATAGGGAGGACAACAGGATGACATGTATAGGGAGTGTAGGAACATGTTACAATAGGGTATAGGTGATTTGTATGTGGATTATCATCTCACAACAAATTGTTTGTTCATATTTAGGGTTAGGATCTATGTGCTAGAAAATAGGGAGATCAAGAAGCTTATATTGCGGGAATTTCATGTTAAGTCGTAATTAGGTCATGTAGGATATCATAAGACATTGAAAACGATGAAGAAGTTCTACTGTTAGATGAATCTCAAGAAGGAATAAGGAGAGTTTGTGGCTAGATGCTTGGATTATCAACAGGTAAAAGCTAATCATACAAGTGGTCTACTACAGGTGATTATGATACTAGAGTGGAAATGGGAGTTCATTTCCATGGGTTCATCACAGGTTTACTGAGGACATCTAGACAAAATGATTCTATCATGGTTTTATTTTTGGTTTTCCAAGGAAATTTGGGCAAAATGATTCTATCATGGTTGTAGTTGATAGGTTGACTGAGGTATCTCACTTCATAGTGGTTAAGTCTACTTATTCAATGATTCAGGCAGCACACGTCTTGATGAAAGATATAATGAGGTTGCACAATGTACCGAAGAATATTGTCTCAGATAGGGATGCTAAGTTCACTTATAGGTCCTGGAAATAATTATTTGCAAGTTTGGGGACAAAGTTGGCCTTTAGTACATCTTATCATTTTTAGACAGATGGAAAGACAAATATGGTCAACAAGAATTTGGAGGACATGTTGAGGATGTACATTATGCATCAATAGACTAAGTAGTAAGAGTATCTTCCACTTATTGAGTCTTCTTACAACAATGGTTATCAGGAGTCACTGAGGATGAGTCAATTTGAGGCACTGTATGGGCAGAGTTGTAATACTCCTATTAGTTAGAGTGATCCAATGAACATGGTATTGATAGGGTAGGACATGTTGGCAGACATGGAACAAAAAATGTAGGTTATCAAACATAATATAAATGCAACTTAGGATATATAGAAGAGTTAAGTAGATCAACACAGGAAATTTAAGGAGTTTCAGGTTAAGAAGCATGTGTACTTGCACATCAAGCCTAAGAAGAGCTCCTTGATGATTGGGTGATATGAAAAGTTGGCACCTCCATATTGCAGGCCTTTCGAGATCCTTGAGCGGATTGGACCAGTGGCCCACAGACTTGCACTGCCTCCAATAGTGAAAATCCATGATGTTTTCAATGTTTCATTGCTTAAAAGACATGCAAAGGTTGTTAATCATGTGACTAACTGGTCTGTATTGCAGATGGAACCAAAAGGATAATTCCAGCCGGAACCTCATTTCATTTTGCAGCATAAATAACTCATGCTTCGGAATTGAGAAATCGAGCAAGTTAAAGTGAAATGGAATCACTTTGGGCCCGTTGAAACTACATGTGAGATGGTTGATAAGATGTGGGCTATGTATCCTTCCTTTTTTGTCGGCTGAGGTCAAATAGTTTTGGTATATATATATATGTCTATGTATGTAAATACCACAATGAGTTGTGTTATAAACCTCCAATAAGCGGTATGGTTGACATATTGTTATGTTTATCACGTTGGTTTGATTTTCAGTGGGTTGATCATTGTAAATATTGCATCAAAATAAGTTATAAACCTCCATGGGAAGTATGTTTTAATTTTTAATGGTTTTCTGGTTGTAGGTGTCATTAAACACCGAGGAAAGTGGTTCCCTAAGGGGGAGGGTTTTGTAACAACCTCGGGTTAAAAATCCATGTAATAAAATTAATAAAGGAAAAACAAGACCAAGGTCATGGGACATGTATTCAAAGTTGGATGTTGGGAAAAACATCCTAGTGGGTTTTTATTTGGTTATTATGGGTAAAGGGAAATTGGAAAAGGAAATGGAGAAGTATTTGGAAAGCCAAGAGGAATTAATTGGCATTTTATTTATGAAAATAAAGTAAAATAGGAAAAAATAAAGGTGAAAGGTTACAAGTTAAATGTGAGGAGGAAACAAAAGGAAAATAATGGAAAATGAAGAAATTAGAGGCCTCATTGATAAAAATGCTTATGAGCATTAGTTCACAACATTTTTTTAGTTTTAGCTTGGAGCCCTCTCTCTATTCTCTCTCTCACGTACTCTTGCACGCTTAGAGAATTATTGGACCAATATAACATTGGAGCAACGAAAGTAAAGGAAGGGAAAGAAGGAAAATAAAATGAAAGATCAAGCAAGAAAGTGTTGGATCAAGCTAATACAAAGGGATTACTTGCAGGTATTGAGTTGCATGTATGATTTCCTTACTAGTTTTGGCATGCATGTCATATGCATGTGTGAATTTGATTCTCTTGTTGTCATTGGCATGGGTTTTTCTAGGCATGGCATTTTTTTTCAGCCTTGCCTTTCCATTTCCAGATAGCCATGGTGTGATGGGGTTCTTTTGTTTGGTTGAGATGGATTGTCGGATGGTTTCAAAACTAAGTGGGGTGATCTCATGAAAAATCACAAGGCCTAGGAATCCTTGGACCAGTAAAGGTGGGATTGTGGTAAATCCTAGTTTTGAATACCCTTGTTGGGCCTAGGAATCCCTGAATGGTAAATGGTGGAATATATGGTAAAACTTGAGGGTAGAGATGGAAAAAAATTTCACAGTTTAGGTGGAGAGATCTGGAGGCATCCATGCTTGTTTAGAGCTTAGTGATCCATAGACTGGTACTGGTGGGATTGCGATAAATCCTGGTAGTGTATGTTCATTTTTTTGGCATAGGAATCCTTGGCCGATATATGATGGGATATATGGTAAAGCCTAGTTGTATAGGTGCTTGCTTCAGGCCTAGAAGTCCATGACCGATTTAGCAGGATATGTGGTAAAGCCTAAGAAGCACGGTAAGTTTTGTTTTGAGTCCCACATTCATGCTTGGAATATGAAACTAAGGTGAATGGATAAAAGAAAGATTTGGTTCAGCACAATCTATGGTCGGGTGGTACGTGGAAGTCCCTAACTTGGTTGGATTTTGCATATGTTAATAAGGGCTCTTTTTCCCTTGTATTTCATGAGTAAATGTGCTTTTTATTATGTGATTGTAGTGTTTTTTCTTTCATTGTCAATTTGTTGGTTATATGATGGTTATAAGCATGGTTTTATGACAAACTTTAGCTATGGATCACATCATGTTTTGGTTAGTAAATGAAATGTTATTGAATACATGACCTAATAGATTATATTGTAGCTATTATGATAGTGCAACAAACCTTCTTGATGGTTCTCAGATAAGTATGAGACTCCTATGTTCAAATGTGCATTTATGACCTATATATTACATGTTCATGATGTGTTTGAAAGAATGTTTGTCATGGTTAGGCTTGGTTAGGTCAAGTTCTTGTCTAATATTTGTATGGGAGGTTTTTTACTTGTGTCATTCATGGTTCTAGAAAGTTTCATTAAGTTATGGGAAGAGGTCTGGATCCTAGCCTAAAAAAGTGGCTCAAATCTCGCGGTTGCAGGAAAAAAACTGGGTGAAAAATACTACAGTCGCTCCCTTGTAGACATCATGCATGCGATTGGATAATTCTAGTCAAAATTAGGAAGTGTTGTGCAAGTGTTTGGGAGATAAGTGCACATAGACAAAATTTTATCTTAAGGCTTGGGCACCTGGAAGGGTGGTTTAACCCTTTGGGGTCTTGTAACACTTGAGGGAAGTCATTAAGGATTTTTCCTGTCGATTCCACTTCCTTAAGATGATCTAGGAGGTTGAATCACATCATAGTAACTCTTTGTCACATGTGGCAGGATAGTAACTTGGGTAAATGTGAGAGGAGGGAATTTAGTGGAATCCCAATACATTATAACTACGTAATGAATTTTGATGAAACTATAAATTTCCCTTAGTTGTATGTTTTACAACTGGCGATGCTATAGTGGCTACGGTCATGTTGTTCACATGAATTCCATGTGAAATTTGATATTGAATACTCATCAATGGTTGAGATCTCCTTGATCCCATCCAAGGGTGGAAATTGCATCTGGAGGCAACTGACCCTCATTTTCGTGTCCTGTAGTTCTAATGTTCCATTTTGTTTCAGTTATGCAGGAGCTTATTGATGCTTTCTTCATAGGATTATTTGTTCTTTGGACATTTTTCTGGCTCTGGAGCATCTTTTGTATTCTTTTATACTTAGGATTTTTGTTCTAATGCAGTTGGAAGGCTGATTTGTTTTATTTTTTTCTGGATCTATGGGTAAATATCTAAGTCAATGTAAACACTCTTTTTATTATGACATCTATTATGTTTTTTTCCTTCTAAAAAAGGGGTTTTGTATGGCTCCATGATTTGTAAGAATACTGCACATAAGTCCACCGGAGGGTAGGCCTTCAGAGCCCAGCTTGTCACCAAGGTAGCCAATAAATTTTCCCTCCAAACTAGTGATGTGATGTCGCCGCACATATATCAGTTTGGATGTGATGTTGCCGCACATATATTGTTTGGATACAGACTCTTCATGAGTTTTGACCACTACCATGTTTTTTACCTAAATACTGCATTTTCAGAGATTTCTTTAAGACATTACACAACAATTTACCCTATGTGTTTCAGTGGATTGTCATTTTAGTTATGCAGGAGCTTATCAACACTTTCTTCATAGGATTGTTTGTGAATACCAAATTTTGTGTTTTCATTCGGTTTTTCTTTTTTACATATTGCACCCTCGTTTCAAAGCTATGAGAGGATGACTGCCAATTGTTTGAATGAATGCTGGCTCAAGAAATGATTGCAGATCAATGTTTTTGTCAGTTCGTAAGCTACGGGCAATTTTACCGTCAGACTACCAGCAGGAAGTCGCAGTTTATTATTGTTAAGATAGAGAAAAAGGGTTCTTATTCCAAATATGTCTGCCAAGTGTTTGACAAATTATTCCAAATATGTTTGCCAAGTGTTTGACAAATTATTTAAGTATCAGGTGTTTGAAAAAATGCTGCTTTCCTCTCACGTGTTTAAGAAAATGCTTTTCCGTCAAAGTTTTTACAAAAAGGCCTGTAAAATGCTAGTGCTTGTTTATCAAAATGTTTACAAAAAGGTCTGTAAAATGCTAGTCTGTCAAGTGTTTACAAAAAGCCTCTGAAATAAGTTTTTGTTTAGAACCCTAATTACATGGAAACATTTCATAATGACAAGGACAAATTCAAGATAATGAAAAAGACTCTTTGTTGGGAGTTCTTAGTTTCATTGGTAAATTAAGATGGCTAACAATAAATAGCAAGTATAATTTAGAGTTATTATAAAATATTTTTATTGTGTTGGGAGGAGTTTTACAGTTTAGTATAGGGGTAGATGTGTAGGTGTAAATGTTTAAACATTTAATATTACATTTATATGTTAGCACCAAGAGTATAGTGGAGATGTGGAGATCTTGAGACGTGAAGTGGATAATTAAATTTCTTGCAACCAAAAAAAACTTGCATAAATTTTGAAATTCCAATTTTCATTACATAAAATTTGACTTAATTTTGAAGCAGAAAAATCGATATAACACACATTTTATGTTTGAGGTCTCATTTCGTTATATCTGTACCATCTTTTTTCAATAACTATTTTTGGAGGTTCCATTTAGTTTAATTCAAATGCTCCTCTTATCTAAACATGAACAAAGAATGTTGACAATATGAACTAGAAGGTTGAAAATAATTATAAAAATCTTCGTGATGCCATACAATAAGAAATAAAACACTCGAACCAAATGTGAAAGGTTAACACTTTGAGGAAAATAGTTTTTTATTTATGAATTTATAGGCCTTTAATGTAATTTTGGATTAATAATGCTAATTTATGGGATGTGGTGTAAATTCATAATTAATGTATTGTTGGATTAATAATGTTAATTTATGGGATGTGGTGTAAATTCATAATTAAATTTAATTCCATTTTCCTTTTTAGAAATGTCATATAATCTTTTTTTACAATTTAAAATGGGTCTACGTTATTTTTTATAAATTTAGTGATAAGGTTTTTTAAGGTTATTTTTTTTCAAATTTCTCGATTATCAAACTTGTGTGTTATATTTCTCGATTATAAAACTTGTGTGTTATCCACGATGATTGCACCATCAAACTTGTGTGTTATCCATGATGATTGCATCGACATGTTATAAAATTAGTGGTCAAAATCGATCGTGTCAATTGAGTACGAGCTCAACCCATCAATTGATTCCTCACTTTGAATTATTTTGAAACCCTATAAGAATGAATGGTTACAATTGAAGATCCAAATCTTAAAATAATATGTAAATACTTTATTTTTTTATTAGGAAATTGATTATTTTGAAATCCCACAATGAAATCACAAACAAGTGTTAATATATTTATATAAAAATTGAATTTATCATGTTATTACAATAAAAAAATATATTAAGCTAAATATACAAGGTTCTGATGCATATGTTGATAGTGGTTCAGAGTTATTGTGACATTTTTTCGGGTTACACTTAATTCACAATCTAAGCATACCAAGTGCACCTACAATTTTGCAAATCGGTTCCATTTTATATGTCTTCCATGTGGCCCATAGTGCATAATCAGACATCACTATGAAAGGAAGAGCCTGTGTAGGTTATAAAAAAACCAATCTTTTATCCAAACAATTCTCCAAACCTACAATTTCTTTTAAATAAAATAATTCATATTTATAAGTTAAATATTCAATTAAATCACATAACATATCACATATTTTTTCCTCTATACTACCCTTTCCTATGTTACTGCTTTACAACATTTCCTTTGCAACATATGGTGCAATTGCTAGTTTTATTATTATGATTGGAAAATGAAAAAACGAACAACAAGATGGAATATCCTAGCATCTCTAAAGAAAGGCTACAATTTTTCTAGGAACCTGCAAAGCTCCGTGCAAGGATGGAAAATCATGAAGTAAATATTTGGCTTACTCCAATGTGCTTATTATTGTCCAATATTTTCTCAAATATAACATCTTGTAAGTAAATTAAAAAATCACATTATTTTTCTCAATTTTATGTGGTTATGAGAGAATTGCTAAAATTGGAATAGTTTTAATGAAATGTGAATATAGAAACTTGTTAAAGTTCACATCGTTCCCCTGCTCAGAAGCAAGGTGTTCTTAGCACCTTAGCTACCAGGGCGTTTAGAAATTCAGATAGATTCCATCTTGATGAAGAGAAATCCCACCTCATAAGCATCTTCAATAATAATGGTTATGACAATTCCCAATGCCTCAGAGCTTTTCATAAAGCTGAAAAAGGTCCTAGAATAAAAAAAGATTCTAAAGATTGGGTTTCTGGAGTGCATCTCCCATTCATTCAAGGAACCATGGATAAGATTGCCAGGGTCATTGAGAAACACAATGTTTCCTCTACTTTCAACCCCCTTAGCACTATTTGAAGCTCTTTAAGATATGTGAAGGACCCAGTAAACCCTAAAGATGGTAAAGGTGTTTACATCATTCCTTGCTCATGTGGAACCCCTTACATTGGTGAAACTGGTCGATCCATTAATCAAAGAATTTGTGAACATGTGGCTGAACTTAAACATGGTAGATCTCGCTCCTCTGTATTGGCAGAACATGTTGTGAAGACTAACCATCACATCTGCATTGAAGAAGCTAAAGTCATTGCCAAGATTGATCATTTTCATCATCGTAAATTAAGGGAGGCCTTAGAAATTGAAAAAAGTATAGTGAATCTGAATAGAGACAATGTTTGGAGCATCAGCAAGTGCTGGATCCCTGCCCTTTCCTCTTAGTTTTTTTTTTTATTCCTCTGGGGCCTTATATTTTTGAATTTAATTAACTAATTAATTATTATTTTTTTAATTCCTATAGGGCTTTATTTTTTTTTTTTTTTTTTTTTAACTTAAATAATTAATTAATTTAGTTATTTATTTATTATTATTATTTTTTTAATAAAACAATGATCAGCTTAAATTTAATAATAACCATTATTTTTTCTCTATTAATAAATAGAAATAATTTTGAAATAATTTTAATTTCTCTTTAGGTAGGTTAATTAATTTAGTCAAACTAGTCGTTATACTATAAAGACCAGTTTGATCCTCTATGCATCTATTTAAATCATAAGCCTTTATCTGTGCTCTCTTCTGGTCCTCATGATGAACCACAATAGTTGGTTCGAAACACGTCGAACATAATTTTCGTATGTGATTTTTACCAAAAGATTTTTTTTCACAAAGTTAGAATAGTTTAAAATACTTTTAAAATTTTGGAATTTTAAACATTTTTTATTTCCTATATAACATGGTTATTGAAAATTGATTGAAATTATATATATATTTTTTAAATTGATTTTTACAAATTTTAGGAGGACAATTTTTTTTTTTTTAATTATAAATTTCAAAAATTAAATTACAATTGTCCATGGGGTCTTGGTTAAAAGGTGATGAGGCGGGCTGTTATAACACTCATCAGAGGTTCAATTCCCTTCCCTGATCGAGGTGATGTATCTGGACATGTTGATGAAAATGGAATATAAAAAAAGGAGAAAAAAAAGAGAAAAAATAAAAGGTACTACCAAACTTACAAAAAAAATAAAATTAATATTACAATTAATCTGAAAAGACATGTTAAAAATGACTCTCTTTAATGTGCTACTGTGTAGGTCAAGAATAAATTATAATCCATGAAAAATAAAGCTGTTGTTACAAATGGCTCTAACCAAATTTTAATATTTACATTATAATCATTAACAAAGCCACGTTTTCAAGTTAAAAATAGAAATAACATTCGTCCAATTTACTATCCCAACAATATAAATAAGTGGCTGACAAAAAGCTATAGGGATCAATTTGTGATAGACACCAAGACACTTTCCTCATAATATATGTCACATTGCCAAATATTAAAACCATCATAAAAATTAACAAAATTATAACCTTATTTTAAATGATTATTAATTAGGAAAAAAAATACTACAACTAATTGATAATATAATTTTTCATATCCTTGCAATACCAATGCATTTAGCTCTAAGGAATAAAAAATAACTCATTTAGACAATTGATTTTTAAATCTCCCAATCTTTATTTACACCCTTCATCAGTACATAAACCCACATTTTTCTTGAGATCACAGAGAACATAGAAATTTGTTGTTGAAGAGAACCCTTATGTTTCTTTCCTAATTCTTTTTATCTCTTTATAAGAATATGATCCCTTCGCCAAATGCTAAAAAAGAATGAGGAAGTCGGGAGTCTCCAAAAATAGTGAGGGAAGCTACATGACTTTTTTGGCTAACGAAATCCCCTAGTAGAAGACATAATCTTCATAATGTGATGTATCCAAATCCCCATGAATACTTTTCAATTTTAACTTCCTTTGAACTATAGAGCATGTTTGAATAATATTTAATTTATGTATTGGAGAAATAATTTGTGAATATATTATTTACTAATATTTTATCATAATTTACATTTTCATACTAATATATTAATATATATATATATATATATATATATATATATATATATATATATATGTGACGTTATCAATATATTTGATATCCAAATATAAAACCAAAAATATGATGTATTAAAACCAAAAAAGTATAAATTATTAAAATATATATTAAAAATTATTATTAAAACTACATAAAAGATTAAGGCTATAGCAACTCTTAGCATGACTAGGCGGCCACGGGAATTAAGGCAATAGCAACCCTTAGCATGACTAGGCATCCAAGGGAATTGACCTTACGACCTTGTCAATAATATAATATGGAAATATGTAAAATAATATATATACTTGAATGTGAATTTATTAGTATATTTGATATCCAAATATAAAACCAAAAATATAAAGTATTAAAACCAAAAAAATATAAAGTATTAAAATATATATTAAAAATTATGGAATTGTTTTTAGTGTGACTTTTTGGAATTTCTGGTGCTGGCATTCGGTAGAAAAATTTGAGGCGAAATCTTGATTTATGTTATTTAAATTGATTTTTTGACTATATATGGATTCATCACCCAAAAAAACCCCTAAGACACTTGGATTGTGTAGGGTTACCCATCAAACATGTGATTTTAATGAATTTATGCCAAATTTTAAAGAAATTTAATCGAAAAAATCCACCAAAAAAATCTCCAAAAAATCACACTCAAAACAACTCCAAAAATTATTATTAAAACTACATAAAATATTAAAGCGATAGCAACCCTTAGCATGACTAGGCAGCCAAGGGAATTGGCCTTACGACCTTGTAAAAAAAAAAACTAATGAACCAGCCAAGATGCTATGAGACTATCCAAATGTTATTATTATTTGAAGTTATATTTTAAAAGTTTATATTTTTATATAGTACTTTTTAATATATATCGTTATGATTTAACTTTATTTTATGTTATTAAGATATATGTTATATAAAAATTATTTGAATTTAAAACAATTAAGACTATATTTAATATTAAAATATTTATTTGGAAATAGATAATTATGTAAAAAATATTTTACATAAGATTAATTTTACATTATATAAAAAATTTTGCTGGTCTTGGATAGAATGTGTGTATTGTTAAGGCACTCTTAGAAGTTGATTTATTGGTTCAATTCTCTTCCCTATCCAATGTGATTATGGGACATGACCATGATGTAGTCCCAACAATGTTGAAGTTACTTTGATTCAAATCCCTTCCCTATCCAGTGTTATTCTTGGACATGACCATGATGTAGCCCCAACAATATTGAAGTTATAGAGAAAAAAAAGGGTCAATTTCTTAACCTAAATACTATCTTAGCCTCGAGGGTTATCTCAATTGGTTGAGTTCCCCTTACTAAAATGCCTTGTTAGTGGGAGGTCACATGGTCAATTTTCATCAATTTCTTAACCTAACTACTATCTTAGCCTCGAGGGTTACTAAAATGCCTTGTTGGGGTTATGATATACTAAGAAACTGGAGGGTTATAAAATTCCTTGTTGGGGTTATGATATAATAAGAAGCTGGAGGGTAAAGTGCCTTGTTGGGGTTATGATATACTAAGAAATTGGAGGGTTATCTCAATTGGTTGAGTTCCCCTCACTAAAATGCCTTGTTGAGGTTATGATATACTAAGAAACTGGATGGAGGGTAAAATGCCTTGTTGGGGTTATGATATATTAAGAAACTGGAGGGTTATCTCAATTGGTTGAGTTCCCCTCACTAAAATGCCTTGTTGAGGTTATGATATACTAAGAAACTGGAGGGTTATCTCAATTGGTGGAGTTCCCCTCACTAAAATGCCTTGTTGGGGTTATGATATACTAAGAAACTGGAAGGAAGCACAAATATTTCTTTGGAAAAAGATTATATAAAAAATACATTTTAATTTGAAAATATTAATATATTTGAATTACAATTTAAGTAATATTTTTTTGTTATCTATTTTTTTTTTATGGTTTAACTATAATTTATATATTTTTTAAAATAATTAAAATTAAATTTAGAATTATAAATATTGGAATTTGAAAATATTGACATAGAAATCATTATTATATATATTGAATGTTAAATTATTAATGTATGTTAATGTCTAATGATATTTATTTTGAAATTTCATTATAACTATATAAATTTTTTTTTATAAGCTTGGTGGGACTATATCTTCATCATGTTCAATATATCACCCTGATCTAAGCTAGGAATTGAACCAATGACTTCACATCAAAGGGTTCCTTAAGAGTGCACTGATCATCACCATCTATCCAAAACCCACTGAACATAATTATATAATTTTATATATAATTTAATGTTAAATGATTAATTTATGTAAATGTGTAATGATATTTATTTAGAAATTATATTAAAATTATATAATATTTCTAATATAAAATTAGAGTGATATTAAATATTTTTATACAAAATTTTTAAATTAATATAAAATTATATATGAATATAAAACTAGCAAGAGAGAGAGAGAGAGAGAGAGAGAGAGTTAAAAGAGTATATAGTATATTAGTATGTATTAGTAGTATATATACTATACATATGTATTATATATATATGAATATAAAACTAGTAATATATATATATATATATATACCATAGAAAATACATTCGTTAGTACATAGTTATAACTTGAAAAAAAAATCATGGGCTTTCTTATGCAAAACTACAAATTTGTCTAGAGAAACCCCATAGGGCTTGAATCAAAAATCATGTTGAATAGAACCTTTATGTTGCTTTCCTAATTATTTTAATAAAAATTTATAATGTTTTGTCCTATGGATATGATCCCTTCACCAAATGTTAAATAAGAATGATGGAATCTCCAAAAATAGTGGGAGAAGCTACCTGAGTTTTTTCGCTAGCCAAATCCCATAGTAGAGGGAATAAACATCATAATGGTTGTTTTTCATGCATCCTAAGCCCCATGAATACTCAAGAAATTTAACTTCCTCAGAGCCATAGAGAACCAATCCCCCTCCCCTCTTTCCACACCTAATTTATATATATATATATATATATATATATATAATTTTGTAAGCTTATTCAAATGATTTCTATTAGTATAAAAAAAGATTACATCAAGCATATAGAGTTTTTGACATAAAAAAGGACAACCTTGGGAGACAAGAGCTTCATCTAGGTGTTCCCAACAACCCATCAGTACAACTATTTTAAGTTGGAAAAAACACCACTCATACATGAAACATAAAAGAGTCAATATATATGAGCTCGATCAAATCATGACTATCACCAATACACTTTTCAAAATACTAGGAAAGATAGCCTCAGTTGAGACATAGTCATAAAGCAAAACAAGATTCTTTCAACATGGAACTAAAAGAATAGGAGTTGACCATTAAGCTACGTGAAGGAACAATCGTTGTCATTTCAAGTTTACATCAACTTCCACTTGAAAAAAGGGAGTGTCAAAAAGGTGGTTGTCGCTTCAATCTGAGATGATGAAAAGGGATTGGGGTGAGGAATTCCCCTGAGGAGAAGAAGTAACATGAGGAGATGCAACGAGTAAGGGAGCATTGAGGACAAAAAGAGTTTCATTGAGCTCCTATGACTCAATATCGAGGCCAGACACCACATATTTCTTAGCCCTTGTTAGGTGAGATACAATATCATCCAAGCTATATAATAGATATTTCGAAAAATCCACTTGATATCCTCCTTCCCTGCAAATAATTTATAGTTTTCTACTTTCTTATCTCCGAGGACCATTCGTAGTAGAATTTCCATTTGTTGATGCATTATGATAGAGTGGAGGAAATGGAGCTTGTGATTCCTAAATTTCCCTAGGTACAATATCCATTTTAAGGAGACACGTCCCACTTTTGAATCTCATAAATATGCCCAATCACCAAAATCCTTTGATTAAAGTCAAATAATATCGTTTCAAACCTCAAGAGGGACCGAGTCAAAGTAATTAGCCCCAAAACCCCAATAAAATAACCAACTCTTGTGGGAAGAAGAACCACTCGCACCACCTCTGCGACTTGAAATTCTCTATCAAGGAGCCATAAAGACTAGCGGAAGAAAGTATAACTAACACCAAAATTAAATAATGATAGTAAACTATCAAAACTAAAGGAATTAATTGACCCAGAGACGGTCACCATAAAAACTATATAGTAATAAAGGTTCCTTGAAACAAAAAACACCAACCCAACTCATGTTAAACAAATTCCTTATGATGAGGACTGATACATGAGGAATAGAATAAAAGGAATCCCCCCAAAAGAGAATGGGTACCATAATTTGAGAATGAGGAGGCTTGCAAAGAGTGAACAAGAAGGCACATCGCCTGTATATTAATACATCATCAATCCATATCACTGAATGAAACTCCAACGGGAACACACAAAACAAGGAAAATACTGAAGAGGTGCATTGATAGAGGAAATTGACAAAAAAGTTAGCAACTTTGAAATGAAATGGAAAACGTTTGCAGCTACCCAACTCCAAAAACTAGAATGAAGAAACTAAGGGAAAAAATTGCCAGAGATAATTGGAAGCTAACTTAACACCTTTAAAATCATATGCAAAAAGTACATGGGCACCAAATCCCACAAACTAGAACTAGGAATATAAAGGAAAACCCCGCCGAATTAGAGCCCTAAAGTGATGAGGTAGCGATAACTTCCACCAAATAAAATGAAGGACCAATTCCTATGTAGTGAAGGAATAATACAAAAAACATTGGCCCTCTCCTGTTCTCACAACACTGCATATACCAAGCCAATTAAATGTCGTTATAGAAACATAAATGAAGGTATCAATAAAATAATGAAGGAAATGAAGGTAGCCACCCTTAGAAATAAAGTATACCTGATATGGAGACCAAGATCAGGTGAGGAATAAGGAAACCTCTGCACCACTTCAAGTATATTTGTAAATCATCCACCTTGACAGAGCACCCATGCACTTATAATGGAGGAACAATGTCTTAGAACCTGCTTTTAAACAACATTTTCCACTGCATGTGAGGTATAGACATAGAAAAGTGTGATGTTTAGTGCATTGTTTGAAAGCAACAATCCTCCCATGGTACAAGTGGTCATCAATGAGCTCACATGATTTCTTGTTAGGATCCTTCACTACAGTAACCAATCCACCCATCAAAAACCAATCCATCTTAGTTACTAATAGAATGTTGTATCTCTCCCCTAATGCTACCTCCAATGGGAATTTATCATGATGAGATTGGGTTAGGTTATCCATCTTCTAGAAATAGGATAAACACCACATGATAGCAAGGACATGACAGATGTAGGGTGTGGCATGCACTCCAATAACCACCATCCCTACCTCCACTTGTACTCTATGCATGCTAATAAATTATTTAGTTTCCATTATAGACCTCATTAATAATACCCCCATCAGGGATACTATCTTCAAAGGAGGATTTATCATACTCTACCCATTGATTTATACTTTGAAAGTATTCTCTTTTTTAAGTGCCTAACCAATCTTCATCCAAGGAAAAGTTCCGATCCTGGCATCCTAAGTTTTTCAATGAATCAACCACCATATTCCCTTCCCGACATGCATTGTGGACAACAATATTATCTAATTTTCTTAATAATTTTTTTATATTATATACCACTTCCTGAAGGTGCTAATTTTGAACCACTTTGTGTGTAGGGTGCCCCTTTAAAAAATTTTGAATGCATCAAAGAGCGACCTATGAATCACTATGAACCTGTAGTAGCTTATAACCTTCTCTCACTGTGATCTGTAGGCCTCTTTTGAGAGTGAGAAATTATGCCAAGTTATTTGTGGCCATCCTAGATGACCATGCATATATACGTAATGGCAGGGACTTGACGTATCGAAAAAACCTACCACACCCAACAACTCTAGGGTTTCCTTCGGAGGCCCCATAAAAACTCAAATTAAGAAAGGAGGGAGGAGGCAGGGAACACGAGTTGGCTATAAAGTTACTTGAGTTATGCAGGTGGCATAGATTTGTAGGGGATATGGATGAATTCAATGTGAGGTTCTCCATAATCCTCCACTTGCCACTCATCAATAATTCAAGGGGATGTAAGAATAGATTCCTAGATATTCAAGAAGATATATTCTTTTAGGATTGGAACCTTTCGAATTTTCATGCTAAAATCTCATATATTTCTCTCCCTCCATAAGTTCCAAGGGAAAAAAACCAAGGCAAACTACCAAGCACATGAAACAATGGGGATTTTGCGCCGAGAGGTGCTCTACAACCAAGTATGGGCTTATTGTTGAGCCCCTACATCGTCCTTCCATCATCAATTCACTTTGTCCATTGTTATCCTAGGCCCAAATGATCAATGAAATTAGTTAAAATTACTTTAAGAATGAATATCATGGCTAACTTGCTAAGTTTTGTGATTTTGTCATTATAATGCATTTTGAACTGAAACTAGCTACAGAATGCAGACATTCCGTAGCTAGTTGCCAATTCTGCAGCTGTCTTCACGTTCAAGCATGTTCCAGGTGTCCTCTCAGGAAAAGCCACACATGGGTGTATTCCACATCATGTCCTCAACGTTTGTTGCTCACCATGAAGAAATAACAGAATTTGATCTGAGCCAGGTGTGGAACCTGTCAACAAAGCAGCGCAATTTAATAGACAAGGATGTATCTGTATGTCCTTTGTTACCATTTCCATATTTAGAGTTCTAGTACGATTTTGATATGAAAAGACAATGATCCCCGTATTATCTCAAGTTTTGTTATGAAGATTTGTTATAAATGTACTCGAGAAACTGAGAGACAAGTTCTAGATTTTGATTAGATTTCATGGATTGATTGCTATATTTCTGAAGACCGAGAATACTCTGTTTTAAGTTATTTTCCTTTAATGAAGGAGATAGCATTTCTTTGAACGCGTTGAGTTGATCTTGAGTTAGATTTCGTGCTACTCTGGTGGTAGAGGACCCCTGCCTCCTGAGCGGCTTTACTTTCGCAATTTAGATAAGTATCTTAGTTTGTTTTCAAGTTTTTGAAGTTTGCGTTCATAGTTAATTTCATTAGTCATTATAGCTATACTTGTTCTAAGAAACTCTTCCAAAAGATCATTATAATGAATGAGAAATGGCTATAGTGTTATATATTTTATTTGCAATTCCTCTCGTTCATTATCACAGTTAAACTTACTCTATAAACTCTTCCAAGATATCATTATGATGACTAAAGTATAACTGTGATACTGTAGGATTCAGTTGCTTGTTTACACTAAGTAGCATAGCTAATCTTACTCTTAAAAGCTCTTCCAAAACATCATAACAATGAGTAGGAAATAGATGTGATGTCTTAGTTTTTAATTGTATTTGCTTTCAGTTTTCATGTTTGCATTCAAATGCATTGAATTGTACAGCCATGATTGTTCTAACAAGCTCTTCCAAAATACCATTCATGATGAACGAAATAGGCTGTAGAATCCCATAGATTAATTGCATGATAACTTAGTTAGGGCACTTCGGAGGCAAATTGCATTTAATTCATGCTCTGTTATTTCGTTTCAAGTTTGATAATGGCTTTTTAATTTAGCACTGATCACTGTAGACTAGTAGCACCCTAGTTCAGTTCCATCTTAGCTCACTGTATTTACATTCCAAGATTAGTTGCCATCCATTGCATTTTAAATAGCATTAGTTGTTAAACTTAAATACCACGGTCTTCATTATTTACAAAATTTCTTTTGTTCTAAACCTATATTAACTCATAATCATCTGGACAGAATATAGTATCAGTATAAGGCCTTGAGTACTTTTGCAACCTTTTTACCATTTCACAAACAAGCCTTTCCTCAAAAGACTATTCTAAAAGGAAATCTATAACTTTTGAGTGAGGTTTAGTAAAGTGAAACTAAAATTGCGTAATGGCAACTGAGCGCCTGTTATTCCGCTTTATTTTTCAAACAAGTTCTTCAAACGCTTAAGAAACCTTAATCACGGAGTTATGATGTTGCATTATGTTTTCGACGTTTAATTGTTTAGTTTGCGAGAATTTTTATTATAATTTAGTCGCCCATTTCTCAAGCTCTTCCAAAATACCTTTAATGAAAGAATTGGACAAGTTAAGTTTATGTTTTGATTCATTTTCTTGAAGTCATTATCAAGCTTTGTATTTTTTCTTAGTCATAGTTTAGGTTTAGTTCTGTTTCAGTATTTGCATTTGTATTTGTCATTTGTCATCAACAAATTAGGCTTCACTCTGTTTTTAACCAGTAGCTTCTTTCCATCAACATTTAGTTATTTTCCTTGTGAACATAAAACCATCAAAAGACCAAAACATCATAAAACACTAAACACAACGCATTAAGAAACAAACACCTAGGCACATACAGTGCACTTCACTTCAGCAGTTTACCAACCCTGGTTGAAAATTAAATGAACTCAATTTAGGAGACTAGTGAGCACAAACATTTTGGCGCCGTTGCCGGGGAAGTGAAAACTAGGTAACCTTTGTTTCTTAACTCCCAAAAACAATGATATGCGTAGAGAGAGAGACTCAAGTGGTAGATTCATAAGAAGCAGAAGCAGAAGTTTGATTCCTAGAACACCACTTGTTTCACCTAGACCAAGAGCTAGTACACCTTCAACTCAGACCCACATTCCATCCTTTACTGATCCTAGACTTCTAGACAGCTGAGACCCATATTCATCGAGAAACTTCTCTATCACATCCATCAACTGCCTGTAAAGAGATCCAGCGACCTCTTAGGGACATAAATCCTTTCTTTCTTCATGAAAGAATCAACCCAGAATAAGAAGGGGAGGAGGAGTCTTAATGGAGAATACAGATTATTCTGATGAGTGGGGTAGAGTAGAGGTAGAGGAAGAGGTAGAAGAGAAATGGGAAGCTTTTTTGGGTTTCCTATAGTAGATGAAGAAACCAATACAACTATGAAAAATATTTCACCCTCTGTCCTTCTAAAGTTTTATGGACTTAAAACTGAAGATCCTGAAACTTTCCTATTTGAATTTGAAGTCCTATGCATAACTTATGACTACTTACAAAATGCTCAAAAACTTAAACTATTTCCTTCAACATTGAAAGGAGCAGCGTTGAAGTGGTTTATGAGTTTGATTAACAGTTCTATTAGGACATGGGAAGACATGAAACAAGCATTTCTAGAGAGGTATTTGGATTATTGTATGCCGGTCAATCATAAGGAAGAAGTGTTTAAGATGTTACAAAAAAAATATGAAAACTTGGAAGATTTGTTGGAGAGATTTCATTACAACATCAAAAGAGCAAAAATGGAAAACTTAGATCAAGACACCTTAAAAGCTCTTTTGTTGAAAACAATTAGGGATGAATGGTTGGATATCCTTAACATGATGGGAAAAGGGGATATATCACAGCTCACATTACCTGAAATATCTGATTTATGTATCAACCTTTCAAGAGGGAAATCTAAAACTGTAAAAGGTCCAAGAGATCCTGCTCTTGCAAGGGCAAGTAAGTCTGCTTCTGGGACAGTAAGTAGGGCAGAAATAGGACATATGCTTGATGATTTCAAATCTGACATCTTAGGGAGTCTTAGTGAACAAATAGACACCCTTAAGTTACAAAACAACCAAAAAGCTGAATCTGATGCCTTAGCAATCTTTTGTCCCAAATGTAGAAAGAAACATGCCTTGAGAGAGTGCCCTTTGGATGTAAAAGTTGTAGAGACCTGTGTCATTTGTTCTGAAAAACATGAGACCAAGAATTGTCCTTCCCTTCCTGGTCTCAAAGCTGTCTTTCAAGAGGAAACTCCTACAAATTCCACAGAATCTCTCAATTTTGTCTCTAGAAGGCCTTAGCAAGGACCTCAAACACAAGGATTCCATGATCAAATGTATAACCAACCTCCACCTTGGAATTCTTGGCAGCAACCTTGGCCTCAATTTCAAAATCAATCTCAAGCTTGGGCACAAGGAGCAAAAAATCCCTATGGAAGATACTCTCAGTACTATCAGTATCCACCATCCTATCCACCATACCTACATTTTTCTCCTCAAAGTCCTCAACAAAATCCTCAACAGAATCCTCAGAACCCACAACATCAAAATCAACCACTTCCATTACCATTTCCTCAGAAATCAAATCAGTTGCCTGCTCAACCCATACCAAACCCCAACAATAAAAATCCTCAGAATACATACATGATAGAAGGCCAACAGTTTTCAACTTATTTAATTACTCCTCTAGACCTTAGTGATGTTCAACTTAGGTCTGGAAGAATACTTGAAAAGAGGAAACCTTCTGTGATCATACAAGAACAAGATAACTCTGAGGAAGATTCTCTACGGGTGAATAAAATTCTTGAGGAAGACACATCTTTTCAGGACCCAAACATTGAAAAATCAAAGCAAAAAGAACCAATAATTTCAACTCCTGTATTAGAGCAGCCATCAACATCTACTTCTATACCTCCCTTTCCAGAAAGATTACAAATTGATAAAGGTGTAGAAAAACAAATTATGGTGCCTAATTATGATTTCCTAGATGAGCTGAGAAATGTTTGCATTAAGATTCCATTATTGCAAGCCATCAAGGAAATTCCAATTTTAGCCAAAACAATAAAGGAATAGAGCATGAAGAAAACAAGAAAAAGAATAAGAGAGACAAAGAAAATTCAACTGGCAGGAAAAATAGCAGACATTATGATGGGTAAGATTGCTATTCCAAAGTATCTAGACCCAGGAAATGCAGTTGTTAAAATTCACATCAATGGAATTGAAATCCAAAACACACTCATTGATTTAGGAGCAGCAATCAACATCATGAGTAGACAAATCCTGGATAAACTAAAACTTCCTAATCTTCTCTTTACACCCACATTATTACAATTAGCAGACAGATCTGTGATCAAACCTGATGGGGTAATATAAGACATTCCAGTGTCCCTAGATTCTTGGGAGTACCCTATGGATTTCATGATCCTAACTCCTAAGAATAATCTAGGAGGGCATCCTGTTATATTAGGAAGACCTTGGTTAGCTACAGCTGATGCTTTTATTAGTTGTAGATCCGGTGATATGTACATCTCTGATGGTAGTTCAACTAAGAAATTCACTTTGTATCCTCCATCTAGGACAATTACAGATTTATATGATACTCAATGGATAGAGGATGAAGAAGACTTACAACCTCTCTTCACAATTTTAGAAATTAGTGAAGATAATCAAATTCTGAATACTCTAGAAAACTTTGAATCCTCTTCAGAATACAAACATGAACCATTTCAAGAGGGATCCAACATTGAGTTTTTGTCATCAAGACAAATGTCTCTTCATTCTATGGATAAATTTGGCAGCTCTACAAGTGAGATATTTCCAGGTAAAACTTTGAACATAAACAAGAACCTAGAAAAATCTCAACAAGAAGAGTTAGTCAAGATATTACAGAGACATTCTTCTGCATATGCATGGGAATACACTGACATGAAAGGGATAAGCCCCAAGGCTTGCACTCATCACATCTATATAGAGGAAAATTGTAAACCAATCAGACAACCTCAAAGACGGATGAATCCAAATCTTAGGGATATTGTTAAAGAAGAATTGCAAAAATTGTTAAATGTCAACTTCATCTATCCCATTTTAGATAGTCAGTGGGTTTCTCCTTTGGTAATTGTGCCAAAGAAAAATGGTAAATGGAGGGTATGTATTGACTACCGGGAATTAAACAAAGCTACTCTTAAAGACCATTTTCCCTTACCTTTCATAGATCAAGTGTTAGATACATTAGTTGGCAAAAAGTACTTCTCATTCCTAGATGGGTTTAGTGGTTACAATCAAATCCAAGTAGCACTTGAAGATCAAGACAAAACCACATTTACCTGTCCTTGGGGTACCTATGCTTACCGAGTATTGCCATTTGGATTATGTAATGCACCTGCAACATTCCAAAGGACAGTATTAGGAATTTTTTCAGATCTAATACATGATTGTGTAGAGGTATACATGGATGATTTCACAGTTTATGGAAACACTTTTGAAGAAGCTTTAGCAAACTTAGAAAAAGTTTTAAAGAGATGTCAAGAAGCAAATCTTTCACTTAGTCATGAGAAATGTTTCATGATGTTTACTGAAGGTATTGTTTTGGGGCATCACATTTCAGGGGATGGGATTAGAGTTGATGAGTCAAAAGTTGAAGTCATCTCTAACTTATCTATTCCAAGTTGTAAAAAAGATGTTAGGAGTTTTCTAGGATTTACAGGATATTATCGGAGGTTTATAGAAAACTTCACCAAGATAGCATCTCCACTCTTCAAATTACTTACCAAAGATTGTGAATTCAAATGGAATTCTGATTGCCAGTTAGCCTTTGAAACCCCGAAAACAAAAATTTCTGAAACACCTATTTTAAGGGGACCTAACTGGAAGTTACCTTTTCATATTTCAACAGATGCCTCAGATACAGCTCTAGGAGCAGTATTGGGACAAAAAGACCTGATTCCTTATGCCATCTACTATACCAATAAAAATTTGACTCGTGCAGAGTTAAACTATACTGTAACTGAAAAAGAGTTTTTAGCTGTTGTTCATACCATAAACAAATTCAGACACTATATAACAGGCTATGAAACTTTTGTTCACACAGATCATTCTGCAATTAGATACTTAATGAACAAATCAATTACTAATGTCAGAGTTATAAGATGGTTATTGCTTTTACAAGAATTCAACATTACCATTCTAGATAGGCCTGGAAAACAAAACACAGTAGCTGATTTCCTATCTAGACTCCAAAACATCAAAGATGACACTCCAGTTGAAGATCAATTTCCCGATGAATATCTTTTTGCAATTTCTACTCAAACTCCTTGGTTTGCTGACATTGCTAATTATTTAGTTTCAGGAAAATTTCCTTCAATAATGAATGCAAGAGATAAAAGAAAAATCATTTATGACAATGCAAAATATTCATGGGTTGCTAATGAGTTGTACAAGACAGGTCCAGATTTGATCATTAGGAGATGTGTTCGGGAAGATGAGATGCCTGAGATTCTCAAAGCATGTCATGATGAACCTTGTGGCGGACACTTTTCTGATAAGAGGACAGCTTATAAGATCCTTCATTTAGGATATTACTATCCATCCTTGTTTAAAGATGCTAAAGAGTATGTCAAAAGGTGTGACAGTTGCCAAAGGGTAGGGAAACCTTCTCCTTCAGGTGAGATGCCATTACAACCTCAGGTACATATTGAACCTTTTGAAAAATGAGCTTTGGATTTTGTAGGACCTATTTGTCCTCCATCAAGACAAAAGAGATATATATTAGTTTGCACCGATTATGTTACCAAATGGGTAGAGGCCAAACCATTACTTTTTGCTAATGAAGCATCTGTAGTTAATTTTATTTTTGAGGATATTTTTACTCGTTTTGGTGTCCCAAGGGAAATTGTTACAGATCAAGGAGCTCAATTTACATCGAGGCTAGTGGAACAAATGATGGAGAGGTACAAAATCAGGCATAGAAAATCTACTCCTTATCATCCACAAGCAAATGGTCAAATGGAATCTACTAATAAGGTCATTGAAGGAATCCTAACAAAGACTGTTCATTTACATAGAAGAGATTGGGTATATAGGCTTCCTGAAGCCTTGTGGGCCTATAGAACTACATGGAGAAACACAACAGGCCATACTTCTTATGAACTTGTTTATGGAAAGCAAGTTTTGTTTCCCATAGAGTTCCAGATTCAAACTTTCAAAATGGCAGTTCAGCTAGGACTTGATTTAACGGAGGCACAAAAGCATAGATTGGAGCAAATTAATGAATTGGATGAGATCAGACAAGATGCAGTTCATAAAACAAGTCTAGTCCAACAACAAAGGACTAGATGGCATGACAAGTACATCAAAGAGAAGAAGTTCAAAGAAGGTGACTGGGCTCTCTTGTTTGATTCAAAATTCAAGGATTTTCAAGGTAAATTTCAAACACATTGGCTTGGGCCATATGAAATTGTTAAAATTTTTGGCAATGGAGCAGTTAAAATCAGGACAATAGATGAAGAAGAGGTCACTTTTCTTGTGAATGGTCATAGATTGAAGCTGTATCACAAACCACTCACAAGAGAAGAATTTGTCAAGAAGTTCTAGGAAAACAGTGATGTGAAGTTAATGAAGAAGAATTTTTCTTCTTCATCAACTTGATTGAATTTTCTGAAGTCATTTTTTTGAAAAAAAATAAAAATAAAATAAAAATAAAAATAAATAAATAAATAAAGTATAAACATGAAAACCAATCACTAATTGGCATGTTTATACAGAAAAGATAGGGTGAAAATCAGAGTCTTTCTGACACTCTAACTTTTCCATTTTGTTTTTGCAAGCAGCTGTTACAAAATCATAAGTTCAGATCCATTGCACTTATGATCCATCTCATTTCATTTCATTCCATTTACTTATCCATCCATACTCCATTTCATTCATTCATTCATACTTCACTTCATTCCATATTTCATTCATCTCATTCCATACTTCATCCACTTCATTTCCATATCAAAATTTAAAGTTTGATGTCTTTCTGCAAATGAATAACACATGTCATGAATTGCAGTCCATTTCTTATACTTTTCCACTCCATTTCATAAATTGTAATCCATCCCACTCCATCATTCACTTCATACATATCCCATTATACCATATTTCATCATTTATCTTCACTCATTCCATATAATATTCCACTTATATTCCAAACCACTCCATTCCATGATTAAAATTCTCTACAGGTACATTCTGCAGCTAAACAGACATTCTGCAGCTAATCGGACTTTCCGCAACCAGACAGTCATTCCGCAGCTACAAATCCTGAAGGCACTGATCAGCAGACATTTGAATTGCAAAAAAATGATCTGGTATATCCATGAACAAGCAAAATCAAGAAGGATTATGAAGACTCACAAAGTAATGATTTCCAGAGGAAAACAAAGCATATAAAGACCACAAAAAGAAGATGAAAAGCAAAGGTAAAAAGTTCTGATTATAATGGCATATCATAAAAAACTTTAGTATAGTTTTAGTTATGAATCATTCGAAAAGTTGTTTTGATTATTTTTATTGATCATGCCAAATATACCCTCCGCAAAAATTTGGATAAAAATCCTTCATTTCAAATCCTATACCCAATCATCATCTAAGCGGTTAAAATGCTGAAGTGATTGATTTTCTCACATCACCCAGCCAAATCATTTAATGATGATTTTTGAATCCGTTGCAAAATATCTCCGCGGTCTTTTCACTCATTGATTTGTTTTCTTCACCTCACTTCATTAACTCGTTTCGTAACCACTCCCTATTACTCCATCCCGTAGCCAACCCTTTATCATTTCATTTTGTAAACAGAGGTATCTCTATCACCGTGAGCAGAGGTATATTAGTTTGAAATTTGAAGCCACTGTCACCATGAAACAAAGGAGTATTAATTTGAAGGTTAAATTCATTGTCTCCGTGAGCAGAAAGAGTACTAATCTGAAGATTGAAGAAGAAATTATGGGCCTCATCGTGAGAACTGAACCAGTGGGCACAAAATACTTGGAAGGATACCCTCAAAGCAGAGAAATGTTACAACAAGCAGGATGGCTGCAATTCCTTGAAAAATTTAATGGCTTCCACAAAGAAGTTACTAAAACGTTTGCAAGGTCATTCAAAGGAGTCGAGGTTGAAGTTGGAGATATTAAATTCACTATCACAGAGGTTTTTATTGCAGAAGAAACAAGATTTCTTAGACATGGAGAAAGATGGTTTAAGAACAGAGAATTTCATAATGAATCATGGAAGCAGATCCTCAAATCACCAGGTATGGATGTCACTGTGTTTAAAAAGGGAATTCCAAGCTCTGAATTAAAGAATAAATGGAGAAACATGTTGCTTATCCTACAAAAATTTATCACTTGTGAAGGTAGATATGGTACTTTCTATGTTTACCATATTAGGTTGATAATGCATTTCCTAGAAGAAGAGCTTAATTTGCCCTATTTCTTGCTTCAAAGTTTAAAAAAAATGGCTTCAAGTGTCCAAAAGAGAATTCAATTTCTAGAGACAACCTTATATCACCATGGGTTAGTCAAGATTTTGATCGAGCATCATTTGAGCAAAATAGGGGATACTTGGGATAATTTCTTGGTGAGAAATCACTTTGAGGAACCAAAAGAGCCTTCACCTGAACATCAGCCTACAAAGAGAAGCAAAAAATGGAGAGCTTCTAAAATTGAAACTGATAAAGCAATTCAAGAAAGCAGTGAAGAGATAATCTCTAACAAATTGACTCATATTAAGAGACAGCTTAAGGAAGAGAGGGTAATCAGAAAATTTGCCATAGAAAAAGGAGAGGGACCATCCCAGCCGAGAAGGAGCCATAGACTCAGGGGGAAACTAAGGAAAACACAGATCAAACAAACTGGGGTGATAAACATAGAAGATGAGGAAACATCCATTGAAGAAGATGTTGAAGAAGATTTTGATGAAGAAGCCCCTGAAATTGACTCTGCACAGCAAGAAATTTATAACTATGTTGAAACATTGGAAAGGGAAGCTTCAGAGAGTAGAGATAGAACCCCTAGTCCTCCACTGTCCGAAATAGATGTGTTAAGAAGAGATAGGTACGAGCTGGAAGTACTTAATAGACATATCAGGACTGAGAATGATATTTTGAAGGAACAAGTTAAACTAAAAACCAGTATGAACTCAACCTTGTCTCTACAAATGGACAAAGTGGAAAAGGCTAATGAAAATTTGAAAAAGAGGAACAAGAAGTTAATTAAGGCACTTACCAATTTAAGGTTCAATTTAGTCATCAGGAAGCCCAGAAGGCCTTTAACTTCCAGGCAAAGAAGAAGAAGAGGGTTGGATGTTCTTGCAGAAGTTTCTGAGTTTATGGAATAAGTTGCATGAGGACATGCAAGAAGTCAACAGTGGGGGTATGTTGAGCCCCAAGATTGTTCTTTCTTCCATCATACTTCACTCCATTTTCTTTTGTCCATTGTTATCCCAGGCTCAAATGATCAATGAAATTAGTTAAAATTACTTTAAGAATGAATATCATGGCTAACTTGCTAAGTTTTGTGATTTTGTCATTGTAATACATTTTGAACTGAAACTAGCTACAGAATGCAGACATTCCGTAGCTACTTGCCAATTCTGCAGCTGTCTTCACGTTCAAGCATGTTCCAGGTGTCCTCTCAGGAAAAGCCACACATGGGTATATTCCACATCATGTCCTCAGCGTTTGTTGCTCACCATGAAGAATGAATGGAATTCTGGACGTGGTTTTGTACGTGGGAACTCACACAAGGAGGCAGACTCCTAATAGGACAAGGACAGTCCAGATGTCCTTTGTCACTTTATGCTGCCATCTTTAGAGTTCTAGTATGATTTTGATATGAAAATACAATGATTCCCGTATTATCTCAAGTTCTGTTATGAAGATTTGTTATAAATGTACTCGGGAAACCGAGAGACAAGTTCTAGATTTTGATTAGATTTCATGGATTGACTGCTATATTTCTGAAGACCAAGAATACTCTGTTTTAAGTTATTTTCCTTTAATGAAGAAGACAGCATTTCTTTGAATGCGTTGAGTGGATCTTGAGTTAGATTTTGTGCTACTCTGGTGGTAGAGGGCCCCTGCCTCCTGAGCGGCTTTACTTTCGCAATTTAGATAAGTATCTTAGTTTGTTTTCAAGTTTTTGAAGTTTGCGTTCATAGTTAATTTCATTAGTCATTATAGCTATACTTGTTCTAAGAAACTCTTCCAAAAGATCATTATAATGAATGAGAAATGGCTGTAGTGTTATAGATTTTATTTGCAATTCCTTTCGTTCATTATCACAGTTAAACTTACTCTAGTAAACTCTTCCAAGATATCATTATGATGACTAAGGTATAACTGTGATACTGTAGGATTCAGTTGCTTTTTTACACTAAGTACCATAGCTAATCTTACTCTTAAAAGCTCTTCCAAAACATCATAACAATGAGTAGGAAATAGTTGTGATGTCTTAGTTTTTAATTGTATTTGCTTTCATTTTTCATGTTTGCATTCAAATGCATTGAATTGTACAGCCAGGATTGTTCTAACAAGCTCTTCCAAAATACCATTCATGATGAACGAAATAGGCTGTAGAATCCCATAGATTAATTGCATGATAACTTAGTTAGGGCACTTCGGAGGCAAATTGCATTTAATTCATGCTCTGTTATTTCGTTTCAAGTTTGATAATGGCTTTTTAATTTAGCACTGATCACTGTAGACTAGTAGCACCCTAGTTCAGTTCCATCTTAGCTCACTGTATTTACATTCCAAGATTAGTTGCCATCCATTGCATTTTAAATAGCATTAGTTGTTAAACTTAAATACCACGGTCTTCATTATTTACAAAATTTCTTTTGTTCTAAACCTATATTAACTCATAATCATCTGGACAGAATATAGTATCAGTATAAGGCCTTGAGTACTTTTGCAACCTTTTTACCATTTCACAAACAAGCCTTTCCTCAAAAGACTATTCTAAAAGGAAATCTATAACTTTTGAGTGAGGTTTAGTGGTGTTAAACTAAGTTGCAGAATAGAATTAGGAGCTAGTTTTAGAGTAAAGATCTTATGATGTTACAAATGTTCTTTTCCAAATATGTTTCAACAAACCTTTAATCATGGATGAGATGTTGTATCATTATAAGTTGATTGTTTAATTGTTTAGTTAGGAGAATTTTTACACTTAGCTGCCCATTTCTCAAGCTCTTCCAAAATATCTTTAATGAATGAATTGGACAAGTTAAGTTCATGTTGTGATTTATTTTCTTGAAGTCATTATCAAGCTTTGTATTTTGCAAAGTCATAGTTTAGGCTTGGTTCTGTCTCAGTATTTTCATTCGTCATTTGTCATCAACAATTTAGGCTTCACTTTGTTTTTAACCGGTAGCTTCTTTCCACCAGCATTTAGTTCTTTCCCTTGTGAACATAAAACCATAAAAAGACCAAAAACATCATAAAACACTAGACACAACGCAGTAAGAAACAAACACCTAGGCACATACAGTGCACCACACTTCAGCAGTTTACCAACCCTGGTTGACAATTAAATGAACTCAATTTAGGAGACTAGGTTGAGCACAAACACTTACCTCTCCACAGGATCCTTGGTATGGAGATATCATTGTGTATCTTCAAACTGCGAAGTTTCCCTCTACTTTTTCGAAATATGAGCGCCGTAAGTTGCGTCACTTGGCTAAAAATTACTTGATTATTGGTGATGCTTTAAACCGTCGAGGGGTTGATTCAATCCTGAGACGTTGCTTAACTCTCGAAGAAGCTGAGGCTGTGCTGAATGATTGCCATAGTGGAGCTTGTGGTGGTCGTTTATCTGGGCTTGCTACAGCCCAAAAAATCTTGTGTGCTGGATACTTTTGGCCTTCAATTTTCAAATATTGTATGGAGTCGGTCAAAAGGTGTCATCTGTGTCAAGTTTATACTCGAAAAATGCGTGCTCATCTAGCTCCGCTTTTTCCAGTCATTACTGTCGGTTCTTTTACAAAGTGGGGTATTGATTATACTACTTGTAACCCGCCTTCGGCTAAAGGTCATAAGTACATTATTGTAGCAGTAGACTACTTTACGAAATGGGTCGAGGCTATGCCTACTTTTGGGAATGATGGTGAGACAGTAGCTATTTTTCTTTTCAACCAGGTTATTGCTCGTTTTGGTATTCCTAGAGAGATTTTCACTGATCATGGCAGTCATTTTCAGAACAGCGTGATGGTTGAGTTGGCTCTGAAATTAGGTTTCCAGTAGGAGCATTCATCTCCTTATTATCCTTAGGCCAATGGGCAAGTGGAAGCCGTGAACAAATCCTTGAAAACCATTCTTCAAAGGACAATTAATAAATCTCGATCCAACTAGCATATCATGATGTATCCTGCACTTTGGGCATACAGGACGTCAATGAAAACTGCAACTGGCTTTACTCCGTTTCAGCTAGTTTACGGGCTAGAATGCATATTTCCCATTGAATGTGAGATTCCTTCTCTTAATTTAGCTGTTGAGCTTCTTCCTGACACTTCTAGTCTTGAAGAACGTCTCCTTCATCTGGAACATCTTGATGAGAAGCGTCAGGATGCTGCCACGATGAATGAGGCACATAAGAAACAAGTCAAAGTTCAGTACGATAAGGCAGTCAAACCTAGGATTTTCTTAGAAGGCGACCTCGTTTTGGTCTATTCCCAAGAGAAGGATGCCTTGGGCACAGGAAATTTTAAGTCTATGTGGTATGACCCCTTCATCGTTAAAAAATTTCTTAAAAAAGGAGCATATACCTTGGTTGATTTTGAAGGAAACGAATTGTCAGAGCCCAGAAATGCGCTCTATTTGAGAAGGTATTATGCCTAGGCTTTGGCCTGGCATTTTTCTTTTGTATATAGTAGTTTTTTTTTGTACATATCTGGCTTTAGGTCTTTGATGTGATGGTGATGTTTTTGATCTTCTTTGGCAAGTTGTGTCGAATGTCATGAGTCATTATGGTTTCACCAATGGTGCTAGTAGACACACCCGGAACTTGGCTTGCGCGGCGTGGGTGCTTCATCATCCATCCGGTCAGCTGTTAGTATCAAGAGGAGTTTGCATTGGTCCTGCTTCCAATAATATAGTAAAATACACTGCAGTTATTTATCTACTCTCGGAGGCAATATCTTTGGGTGTTGATTCGTTGGTAGTTTTCTTGGACTCCCAGCTGGTGGTGTCGCAGTTGAACAATACTTATCAGGTTCGAGATCCAGTTTTACTCTGGTTGTTTTTGAGGGTACATTTGTTACAAAGATCATTTCAATTTTTAACTTTCATTCATATTCCTCGAGCAGACACTTGGATGGCAGACTCATTAGCTAATTAAGCAATTGACTGGCATATCAATCATTCCATACATTAAAATTTAATCATCAAAAACATCATGCATATTTTACATTTGTCACATCACATCAAAAATCGCTATATATATATATATATATATCATTAGAGTGTTCAAAAAACTATACAAAATTTGGATCCATAAGTCATACAACATTAGGGCTTATGCCCGATCATGTTCAATATCAAAAAATATACAGTCATCTGGTAATCATATCTATCTACTCCTGTGGTCCCTGCCCAAAATTCGTGTTCCTATAGAACACGATCGCAATAGCGACTCGGCAGAATAACCACACCCAGTCACGTGGTACTCCCACTACCCGTCTCTGGATGGCCTCAGGAAGATCTTCCACTGCAGCCATAGGCACTTGGCGAGTTAAACCCTCCAAGTTCCTCTGTACAACATGGTGGGTCCTGTCTGAGTCTACTATATCCACCTCGCCTCTACGGCGCTTATGCCATGGGTAGCCCTCAGGACGGACTGGTCCAATATCTGTATCATGGTCATCATAATATTGTAAGTCATTTTGAATCCAATGAAAAAACATGTTTTTCACATTTTTTCACATATATTGAAAAAAAAAAAAAAAATCATATAATTTAAAAATTGCAATCTTACCAATTGCGCCCCATGCCGCGCCAGGTGGAAGGACGAGGTCTGGATCACCGCGGAAATCCATCCCGGCATAGGGGTAATCCTCCATAACGATGAATTGTTCCACCCACCATTGGAAGAACTCATCATCCCAGGTGGTTCGGGGAACTTCACTTTCCCCCAGATCTGCCCACCGGGCAATTCTTAGGTCTCTTGGGCTGTTGATGGAAGAGATCACTTTGGGTCGAAGCCCAGGAATCTTCTTGAAAAAAATGTCATCAAGATGGTCCCATACCCGAAATGTTTTGTTTTTTCTTTTTGGATGGAGGTCAATTGTTTCTTCATATTCATTAGTAGAGTTGTACACCAATCATATAGGTGAGCTAGGCATTCCACTGCTATGCTCATCTGGGTCCTGGATGCCTGATGTATTGGTTCATTTAATTTTTGCGCCCATTGTGAATAAATAATGGGTTGGTTTTATTGTTAAATTGAAGGATTATTGATTACTGAAATATGGAAGTTGTGATTTCCTGAATGAGTAGTGAATCTGATAGAACTGAATCAAATGGGATCAAAGATTATCGCATAAAAAGTTTCTCAGGGTTTAATACTTAAATTTTGAAGTGCATAAATGCCAAATATACGTGATTTTTCTCATCCTTCGAAATTCTGAGTTGATGGAATTCAAATGGAATTCTGATAAATGGATTGTTGTGTGTAATTTTCCTTTTAAAATTCCACAAAGGAAAACAGTCCAATGAAATTGTTAGATTAAAGGATTGCAAATTGTGGATACAAGAAGCCGTACCTTCGCAGACAGGATTGGAAATCTGGCGGAATTAAGGAAATTGAATAGCAGTAGTGTGCAAGGAATGAAGAGGAGCGACAACCCTCTGATTTTCGATCGACGATTAACACAATTTAAATTTTAGGAAGTTTAATATTACAATCAGAACCGATCTTTTATAAATCTGATTTAATAAATTTAGTTGATCATCCAGCATTCATATTATCTAATGGTCTTCGAGTTAAGATCATTTATCTGACGAATATCACATTTAAACATGTGTAGAGGTTAAGGTGAGAATTGGATGCGATGATTTATAAATTTGGCTTGAATATTAAGTTGATTTTCCATCAAGTGAAATACTCTGACGGTCCTTGCATCTGAGTTGGAGATCCGATGGTAATTGCATAAAAAAATGTGTAATGTTTAAAGTCTTAAATGGATGCGATTAATTATAGAGGTAAGATTTAGTGTGGTTTACGTCTGTGAAGCAGCCATTTATGAATGATGAATAGAATGGGTGTAAATAACATTGAAGTCTGTGGTTTTTATATTTGTATATAAGTTTGATTTTGGGGAAAACTTATAAACAAGAATTTTATATGCATATTGTGGGTAAAGGTGCAGCTACGCTGCACCATCAATGGTATCAGAGCTAGACCAATGCTCTGTGGATTTTGGTTGAAATATTGAATTTTATTCTCAGCAAGTAGCTATGATAAAGAAGAAAATGAATAAATTGCAGTAAAGATACTGTAAGGGAAAAGTCTTTGGAATGATCGGGAAGACATTGGATATACCAGCATGAAGCAAAGTGGATACTAAGATCAGAATGGAGAAACAGTAAATCCTATGGCGAAAGTCTGGTAAGAATATTTATCTTTGATGATGTACAAAGATTTGTTTTAATGTTTGAAGAATGACAAGGGACTGAAATTTCAAAGGAGAAAATGTTTTCCTTTCAGGAAAATGAAATTTCCATGTAAGTTGATTGAATGATTGGTTTGATTTAAAAGGTAAATTGAAGTAAAAGGTTTTGAATTTAAATTCAAATAGAAGAGTGATTTGATATGATGGAAGAAATTTAAATGATTTGAAGAATTCTGTGTAAGACTGAGAATGATTGAGGATTGCGTAAAGTATTGTTGAAGACAATGATATTGATGGTTGAAGGAATAGAGTTAATATATCTGAAAGGAGAGCCATGAAAAGGGTTGAAATTTTGGAATTTTCATAAGCAAGACAAGATTTTCTTACAAATAGGTTATCAGAAGGAATTTGTAGTGCCTGTCATGAATTTGTAAATACAGTTGAATTTCAGATTTAATCTTAGTTGATCTTAAAAGCTGAAGTGTCCATTATGAAAAGTAAGATGGAAATAGTTGCTGACTGTATGGACTCTTTTGAATAAAGAAGTTTAAATGAAATAGTGGACAGATGAATAATTTGACAAAGATTTAATTGATGGAAAGGTAATTAATTTTAAGTTATCTTTGAATAAAATTGGCAGTTTTGAAAAGGTACTTTAATGTATCCTGGGGTAAGATTGTGCAGGTCAATGGAAGCGGTGAAATTGTTGAAAGATAGAATGAGTTGTATCAGCGTCATAGCACATGAGCTATGTTAAAGAAGATGAAACGGGAAGAACTCTCAGATGAATGAAAGGTGACAGTACCCAACAGTAAATGAAGTTATTGAAGGAAAAGAGAAGTGAGCAATTGAAGATGCAACAGTCAATATATTTGGAAGCTGAGCTATAGTGCTCAAGGAGAAGAATGGGTTCTAGTGCAGAGGACCTGGAAAAATAAAAGATACCAAAAGGATGATTTGGTATGGGTGACAAGTAATAGACTTGTTACAACAGAAAGAAAGGTTAGTTGCAGGACACCAGTGAACAATGAAATTTCACCAAAGGAAGAAATGAATTTGACTATTGTTAGTCATAACAGGGGTACAGAGGAAAGTCACAGACAAAGAGGGAAAAGTTTCAAAGAAGATGGACTCAAAAGAATGAGTAAGGAATAAATTGACAAAGGGATAGCCGAGATGAAGACATAACTCAGTCATTTGAAGAAGCTGGTGCATAAAGGAATCAGAGAGGAATGGAAACAAGGATTTTATGTGGGGAAACGAGTTAAGTGGCATGTCAGGGAATTATTTGCTGAGAAATTATTCTGAAGAGTTGAGAATGGGAAAAGAGAATCTATTTGTAAACTAGACAAAGGACCTACCCTTGGGGAAAGAGACGGTGATGATAATGATGAAGAGATGATCTATATAGATCATCATGAGAGAAAGGTGCTGGTAGCATCTACACAGACAAGAAATTATCATACTTTTGGGATTAATTATTTGTGTGAATGTACATTTGCAGGTATGAAACTTAATGAAATTCAGCCTGAGCATGAAAAAATGAAAAAGGTAGAAGCCAGAAAAACACAAAAGGAGATGCATAAAGATTTTCAAGACTTCAATTGGTGGACAAAATTAAAAGGTATGGTTGAATGGTTATGTCTTCTCTTATTAAAAACTTATTGGATCATGTTTGAAGGGATTTTAGCATGGATAAAAGATCAATTTAAAGTGGACAGAGAAAATAAAATAAATACATTGCAGATTTGTGAAGAGAAGAGAAGATAAGCTGACACAAAGAACTAAACTCAAGAATTTAAGTTGAGAAAGATTTTGAAGGATCAAAGTCTTGTCATTGAAGAGAGAAAGACAAAAATATCATACTTAGATAAATTGTCATGATTAAAGAAGCTGAAGATAAGAAAATAAAAGTTTGTGATACTAACCAAAATGAAGCATCTTCAGTAGAGGACAAAGATGGAAGTATTATGGAAATTGTGAGAGAATGTGAGATGATGTTGATAGATACAGAAGTTTGGGAATTCTGTGATTTTGAAATTGATGAGTCTGTAAACCATGAAGAAGCTTTATAAAAACAAGATTTTGTTTCTGTTATATATGAAGATGAAACAACATCATTTTGTTGCAATGGTATAAGTACAGAAGATAAAAGGATACTTCACAATGATATTCTCCAAGAAATTCCAGCTATTGAATCATTCAATGATAGCCTTGTGTCATGACAAGGAACACTATGTAATGCAGAGGAAAGTGTTGAAATAAAATTTGTTGATAGTTTATTAAAATTTGCAGAAGGAAAACATAAAGATTTGATGATAGAATTATCTGTGGAAATTGAAAACCATCGTTATTTTAAATCTGATAATTTTCACGGGAATTCTGTTTTATACAGGAAAGAGGAGCCATATGAAAATGACATGCTTATTGAATATGAGGGAAGATTTAATTTGCTGGTAAAGATATTAAGTGAACCTGATAATATAAAGGAAAAGATTTTCTTTAATGATAGTGAAGGAGAAGCTGTAAAGTTCAACCAACAAGTTGTAAATGAAAGAAGCAAAGTGAAATTAGACAGAAATTTTATAATATCTGTGGTAAGGGAGAATGTAAAAGAGTTAGATGTCAGTGGAGTTCAACCAAGAAAAAATTGTGAAAAATTATGGATAATAAAATTAGTCAAGAGAAGAAGCAGCAAAAAGAAGAAGAGAACCAACAATGAAGAGAAATTAACAAAAGGAATCTGCATCACCAAGAAAAGAGGACAGCGGCAACGTAAGATTTGGAAACCTAGAAGAACTAAAGCAATAGTGATAGAAGAAATAGAGCATCAACATGATGAAAGAGGTGACAAGTTACAAAGTAAAGTTTGGGATTCTGGATGATTTAACAAAAGAAACACATGACGAGGAGGTCATGAAAACTTTCCACTCAGGGAGTTTGATGCAGGAGCATTTAGACCTAGCCAGCAATGTGATGGTGTGATCACATGTTGTGGACAACAAAGGGTTGGAAGACAAGTGGTTAGTTAAATTTTAGTTAATTTAAATGCATGTGAATATTTTATTTGTTGTCAAATTCTGAGCAGAAAAGGGAAAAGTGGCAAGTTGATCCTCCCTGCATGGAGATCAAGCCTTGTAGTTTAGATTATTTGGTTATAATAGGATTTGAGGGATTTAAAAAGATTAATTTAGAGTTTGTTGAGAAAAGAGTGGAGCTGAAGAGAGACTTTAGGAGAGTGAAAATTTTCTGGATCTGAACCAAATTGATTCATGAATCCATTTTTATATAAAATTGTGATCCTTTGACTAATTTAAGAGACAGAGTAGTCATAGAGATTCAATATTTAGATTGAGGAGGAGGATTTTTGATCGGAGAATAATGGAATAGAAGAAAATTTTTTATCCTCTGCACCTTTGTAAATGTATGTGAAATTAAAAATTCCAAGAATTCTTATTTCTTTCAAAACATTTCTGTGTTTATTGGATTCAATTCAAGCTCTGTTGATGTTATAGCATCATTTTTCACCCTCATGTGATTCATGATTGCCTTTGTGGCCTTGGGCACCCATTCCCAATGACTTGAATAAAAGTTCATAAAAAACAGTGTTTAAAATCCCATACGCGGGTATGCCTAGACTTTTCCACGTGTATACGCGAGTCCATAGATCCTTTTCCGTGTATGCCATTAAAATCATTAAAAAATATATAAAAATCCCTATTTTTGAGGCTGTGTTGATGGTTATTTCCGTAATTCAATCGCCCCAGCTCGTGGCCAACTGTTTCCAACAGATTGAAACTATTTTGAGGGAGTATAAAAGCCCCTCACATGCATGGTCTAAGGGAGAGAGAAAATTATAGACATTATACTCTGTTGGAGCCCCATTAAAGTCCGATTTCCTGTGCCTCCTGCACTTCCCAGAGTTTTACAGGAAACCCTTGTTTCCTGGAGATGTTAATTAGTATATATGTCATCTCGTGTGCACAAGTCTTGAAAGTATCCTAGCGAGGCAAGGGCAGGATGGATCCGGACGACGGTCTGTTCGAAGATCGTGGAAGGATTCAGGTGATCTCTCCACCTTTCTATTATTGTACATGCATATGTGAAAAGATTGTTAATTAAGCATTTATTATTGTTTATATGATGTTTCACATGGATTACACTGACATTTAGAAGAAATATATGTTGTACAACTAGATTTCTGTGCATGTTCCTTCGTGATTTCCAGGTTGAAGAGGAAGAAGGGTTGCTGGGGGTTTGGACCCCGCGGGATCTACATCAAACGTAGGACCTACGGGTGAGTTCTACAATTGATGTTATCTATTTTTTAGTGTACAAGTGTGGTTGTGTGAGTCCTTCTTGAATAGCATGCCCTAATCTGTGGAGGTTTTGACCCAACGAACTCTAGGGAGTTATTTCCTGAAACAGAACTGGTGACTCCATTGGGGATCGCATTTTAGTGATTCCCCTATTGGGTGGTTTCAGCTGTTTTATAGGTTTCCGACAGTTTTAATCATTATTTCCAGTCCAATTAATTTTTTCTCAGTTAGACTAAAGACCTGGTTCTTTATCTAGGCTTGATCATTTTTATTTTTCATTATTTACCTTTCCATACGCTAGTTTTCCTATACACAGTCACGTATACATGCATTTTTTGTCAAAGGGAGTCACGTATACGCGGGTTTCCTTTGCCAAAGTCGCATATGCACGCTTCTTGCAAAACTGATAAGTAGCGTATGCCTGGGCAAGTTTTGAAATTTTTGATTTCTTGACTTTTTGGTCTTGTCTGCCTATGGTGACCTATTCCTACAGTGTCCTTTTAGTCTCTAGATTATGTTCAAAGTGGTTATTGGTGTTTTTCTCTCATTTGGTTGAAAATTGGCGCATTTGGAAAATCTTGTTTTTTAGTGCTTGCATTCCTGGTTCGAGTACCAAGATCTCTTCCTGGAGATTCTTGGTTGTTCTGCTTAATCAAGACAGAGAGCTTCTGCTCTTATATTCTTTCCTCATTTTATGTTTTTGTTTGCACTTTGATTTTTTCCTGCTTTTTGGTTGGTTTTTTTGATTTCATTTTGACTAGGTATTGTTGCAATTTTTGAAGAGTCACTTTTGGGTCTTTGAAGTTTTGTTTGCTGCAAGATTGTACTATTCTTCTGGGCTGAGTTACTGAGTTTCTTGTCTTCCTTTTGCTCGTATGAATCTTGCTACCATCTGGCACTATAAGATTTGGAGCATTGTTGTTGAATTTTTGCTTGAAATTAAGAGGTTGTTTGGCTTAGTAATTGGATAGTTTTCTTGGTCTCTTTGAGCTCTTCTTTTTATAAAATTCAAAAGCTCAAAAAACATTTTGTCATTTGCTTTTGTTTTGCATTTTTGTTTTCGTTTCTTTTCATCTTTTGAAGCCTTGTTGAGATTTCTTACCTTCGATTTCTGGCTTGATTTGGGAAGGTAATTTTCATTGGTTTCTTTCTCTTATTTCGAGCATATTTTGGTGTCTTTTTACTGAGAGTTTCTAATTTTGGAACTAGCTTTGTGGACAACCGGAAAAGTGATATAACTGAGGGATTCGTGGAAGTTTCTCTTTTCTTTGGTAGATTTTGCATCTTAGAATTGGCATGCTCTTAGTAATTTGCATTAGGTTCATTTGAAAATTTGTAGTCTTTTTCATAAATTTTGTGAGTGTGAGTTTGATATCTGAAAAGAAAAAAATATAGTCTCGTAGAACCCATGTAGAAATTTCTTTTCATCGGAAGGAAATTACTGCATCTGCATGTAGTTTGGTTTTCATTAATTTCTTTTCTGCGTCAGAAAACATCACGAGTTTCATTTCCATATTCCCTTGACTTAATATAACAACCAACTAAAATAAGCGCAATAATTTAAAAACAACTAGCAAGTTTTTTATTAAGTGTCATACATCAACTAGATAGGTTGTAGGGCCTTGGATTAGGTGAGTGGAGAGTTAACTCTCCAAGGCCACTCAAACTAAAACATAGAAGTTTATTAAATGAGCGAAATCCAACTCCATTAGGTGGACCGGGAAAGCTCTCCTCCAAAGAGTGAAGCGCGAGGGGAAGTGAAGGTTGAGAAGAGAGATACCCCCTCTCCAATTTACTAGATCTTGCCTTAAGATCGTTCCGCCTAGCTGCTAACATGGAATGGTGCCCATAGTGGCCATTCCTAGGTACCACACAGGTGACTGTGGGGGAGAATACCCATGGTACCTGAGATAGACGTCGTATCACTTCCAGCAGTACTTCTGTAGGGTGCCTCGGCGAAGCTTGGGTACTTGTATCGGAAAAGGATGTTGTTAGGAGGTCGGCGTAACTGTTTCTGTTACCTTCGCTAGTAGGCCTGGGCCGTAATTATCCCAGACTACTTTTTTGAGGTCCTATTTTTCACTTTCTCGTATTTTGGTGTCCGGTCCTAATCACCTGGAGCGAAATACCTGAAGGCTGCTTGCTTGGTTGCATCTTAGGGATTTTTTTTAGTGAGTGCTCTTTGCTCCTAGCTTGCTTAACTTTATAATTTTTTGAGTCTAATTAATCTGTTCAAGTGGCTGATCCAGTGCCTCATCGGTCGAGGATAATCCGGGTGTTATCTCCCAAGAGTGTTGAGCCTTCTTCAAGAAGGCATAGGAGTAATATAGCAGGTGAATATCACCCTGTGGTATCTGACACAGCGGAGAGAGATCCTCCACCAGGGCTTGAAGGTTTTGTATTTGGTTCCGGTGTTGGTTTCGAGAGGAGCACTCCGCTCACCTCGAGAGTCTTATTTCCATGAGAAGAAGAAGTAGAAGTAGAGGGAGTATCTCAGCTTTCTGAGTCACTTCCATCTCCTCTTCCTCCTGATTATCTATTTGTTGTTGAGTACATCAGACCTGAGTCTGCAAGACCAGAAATTCCTTATCCGTCTCATTCATACCTTTCGATGGCCACGAATGGGAACGCAACTGCGGCTGTGAGAGCTGCAAGCACTCAGACTCCTGCTTAAGTAGAAGGAGGAGGCACAATTGCTATATCTTCGATTGCTTCTAGTACTGTTGTTTTTGGCTTTGGTTTCACCCAAGCACAAGCTTCTCAATCTGGTCCCTTTTGTTTTGGAATTCCCACTACTGGGATTCCTTCGTTTTCCTTTTCCGCTACTGCAACTGCGTCTGCACCCATGTCCTCCATGGCTAGTGGGTCAGCTTCTTTTCAAGGTTCCCCTTCGAAAGTAGGCATATTCCTAGTTTGCATCCTTCCTTAGTATCTTTTCCTTTTACTTCTCAGACTCAGAGTTTTAACCCTTGGTCTGGAGGTCAGAGTTCGACTACCTTTACAGGTTGGAACCCTGTGTTTACAGCAGTGGGGGCAGGGAATCAGTTTCTCGCTAGTCAACATGGAAATTTTTCTTTCCCTTCATCGAGTACGTATCAAAATTTTTCTCCTCTTTCTAATGCTTGGAACCCCTATCAGGGGCTTTCCTCTTCATTTAATACTTCAGGGGGGGGGGGGACTGGTGCGGTATTTGGTAACTCTACGTTGGGAGGGGGTCCTTCTCCAAATGTTGGGTCCTATAGCCCAACATTTTCTACGAGTTCTTTCTGGCAACCTGGTGCCTCATCAAATCTAGGTTATTCTTTTCAGAATGTTGGGAATTCATCCCACCAAGGATGGAATTCTTAGGCTCCTCCTCATTTACCTTTTCTAGCAACTTTAAACTTGCTAGATTTGTCGAAATTGACGAATGATCCGATCCGATATAGTCCGGGGTGGCCTCCGGTTCCTACCAAACTACCTTCAGACATTCCAAAGTTTGAAGGCAAGAATGGAGAGGACCCGACTGATCATATCACCACTTTCCATCTATGGTGTTCATCTAACTCCCTAATGGAGGATTCGATTAGGTTGAGATTGTTTCAATGCACCTTGACTGGAAATGCTGCCAAGTGGTATATTGAGTTGGCTGGGGGTAGTTTTACTACTTTTGGAGATCTGGCTACTATATTTCTAAATCATTTCCAGTTGCCTCTCCGTTATGATGCTGGGACTGAACTACTAGATAATTTTAAGTAGGACGACGCAACCCACATTTCTGATCATATTCAGGAATGGTGGAGAAGGAAGAGGCTTATTAAAGCTTATATTCCGGGTGAATTCCTTTTGGAATGGTTTTTGAAATCTCTGCAGTCAGATATTTCTAAGGATGTATCCCTCTCAGGGGTATTTTCCGAGGAGCAGGCTATTTTCAGGGCCCAACAGCTTGAATTGATATATTCTCAGTCTGGTGTCCTTCATAAATATTTTTCTAATGCTCCTCGCTTCAAATTAGACATATCCAAGACTAAACCTAGTCCTCATGGTGATGGACTTATTGGGTCGATCAATAGTGGTGCAGCTAAGCTGCTTAGTCAATTACAACAGTTGTCTATACAATCTGCTCCTTCTGGTCAGGCTGTGCCTGCTGAGTCATCGCCTTCCCAATATTTGTCGGTAAATTCCATTCAAACTTCTGACCCCAAAGGAAATAAAAAATCCGAAGGGAAGAAGAAGGGACAGAATAATAATAAGAAAAAGGGAAATAATGGGAAGGGTAACGCAAATAAATCCAACGAGCATGTTGGTGAGGGTCCAAAGGATAAAAAGAAAGTGAAGTTTCCATGCAATTTATGTGCTGGAGACCATCTTACTCACCTTTTCCCTAAAATTCAGGATGTGCAGCGCTTGTTAGCTCATCAGGGTTCTTCCAGTTCTCAGGCTGTGTTGACAAACCCTTTTCCCCAAGGGCGACAACAAGTTGTTGGCGCAAATAAAAATACTGGGGCTTCCTCTAGGGGCACCCAGGAAGGGGGAAAACCGTCAAACGTATAGATGATGAGTGCTCACGCGGATATCGCCACGAGATCCCGTGATTATGGCGAAGATGAGTCTTCAAAAGCCAAGGGTGCTCTCGATGGTACTAAGCCACTTAATATTACAAGGCCTACTATTGAGCCTATACCTTAGATGCCAAAAGCATCTAACAAGCACACAACGATTAATCCAAATGCCAGGCCTGCCCAGAACTACTCTGTTGTGGAAGATCTGACGTAGAGTCCTTGTGCCATGTCCGCTCTTGAGTGTTGGAAAAAACACTGAGCGGGGGGGGACATTATGGTCAATGGGTATTTAGGAATTCTTTTACTTTTTCATTCTCTAAAAACCCATACGCTACTTTTCTGAAGCCAACTAGCATATACACGCAGATATCCTTCATAGAACTCGCGTATACACAGAGATCTTATTATGCCATTAATTCTTTACTTAGATCTATGCAACATTCGTTCTTCTGATGATTAGATAATAGTAAGCATGTGAAGTAATAATAGAATAAACCATCACACATAAGCATCACACAAGAACACCAGGATTTAAGGTGGAAACCCAAGTCCGGAGAAAACCACCGCTGCCGTCGTATCAGTCTTCAATATTTATTATATAAAGAAAACATGTTACAACCATGTACTGGCGCAGACTCATACCAGCACGCAGGCACCCACTTGTAGAAGGCTACAACCTTCTCTCATTTACCAGCCTCTCCTGGAAGGGAGCTACAACCCCCTGCTCTCATTTACCAGCCTCTCCTAGAAGGGAGCTACGATCCCCTGCTCTCGTTTACCAGCCTCACCTGGAAGGGAGCTACAACCCCCTGACTGAAGGCTACAACCCTCAGCACCACCACGGACCACGTTTCATCAATTTTCATATTGGATCCAATAGCTTCAATAGATCACAACTTGCAAGCCACTTTTCATCATATTTTCAGACTGGACCCACTCCACACATTTAAGCTCAATCATACATGAAACTGAAACTTATACCCTTATCAATTCATTCGATGAATCATCAACCAATCAATCAACAACTTGATTTTTTCTCAATATAGTCAGCAACATAATCAATATTTAGAAAACCCAAATCTGTATGAATACATCATACGCAGATAGCAGTAATACAGTAGAATAGATCAGACATTTCATACCACATACTTCAGCAAACACCAGTTTTCATACGCGCTTTCCTTTCACTGATCCAGCGTATATACGTGCTTTCATGTATATAAACCCGCATATACATCTGCACATATTACAAAACTAATTTTACAACCCATACGCGCTTTCTCTTAATCCAACCCGCGTATATACGCGCTTACTCTGTTACAAACTTGCGTATAGATCTTGAGACATTTTGGGTCAGCACAATTCTTCAGAACAGATGCATAGCTCAGATTTTACCCTTCACTTCAGAAACATGTTCGCCTCATCTCAGATCTAAACATTCCATAAACAGATCTAGAAGATACAAATACATTTCAGATCTAGAGATCCCTCTTCATCATTTTCTTCACTGGTGCATTATGAAATCAGATCTATGATTCAACTGTTACCCATTCCATACAGATATACTTCAAAGAGAAGTATTCATTAAAACCCAGACATCTTTTACACTCTTGCACAATGATTCTCTTCTCCTTATATAGATTTAGCCTTTGTCAATACCATGAGCCAAAACCACATTACTTCCAATGGTATTCCTGGACGGGATCACATAGACAATCCAGCGCTCAATACAATGGGTCAATACAATGGGTCAATACCATGGTAGTAACCCTTGGTTTTACACATTTAGAGCGCAATTGATCATACGCGACTTGGCACGTACTTTTCCGCGTGCATACGTGCCCTCTCCTTAACAAACCCACGTATTCCTTGTAACATACACTTTTCATCATTGTTCTGACCCTTACTGATATTTATTTCTCTGGTACTTCTGAGCTGCTTGTAGAACATCAGATTTACATCATTAATAAACTCATAAAGCATCAAAGACGACTTCATCAAGTAGGTTGCCATGAAGGACAACATATGCCAACAATATCCCGCTTTGGACTTGATGGCAACCATGACGGTGACAACAACAGATATATACATTGATTATAACCATTATGCAAACACCATGATATTCTCCCCCTATTCAAACACCATGCTACGCTCCCCCTTTGACATCAAGGGAAAAGGGCGGATCAAAGCCAAGACAATGTTTTTCTCTTCATGTAGAAAGAAGAGCTCTGTAGATCTGATGTGTATTGAAGTTACCATGCTCCCTCTGAGTTCATGCTGAGTCTTCAACATAAAATTCAATGAAGTACATGACTTTATGACCTTTCCTATCACCAAGGACTCATAATTACATCAATGATCCAACCAAGTGGATTTACATATGTGACACAAGTACCCAACCAAGTGGGTTTACATATTTTGACTCAACTACCCAACCAAGTGGGTTTACAAGTTTGAACAAGCCCTTTACAAAATTTGAATATTACAATTTTACATCATCATGACCTTTTCATCAAATTACAAATATGACTTTTTATCCCCAATACCGAGAAAGACCTCAAGAGAAGATCATATTTCAAAACCATCATAATGTCGGCAATGAATTATGCTCGGCAAGGCTAATGCCTCCCCCTAAAAATGTGCATGCGGGCATCCTTTCCATGTAATGAACTCCTCTTGTGTAACACCGAAACTCTTTCAACAGCAAGTTATCGGCAAAAATCTGCACGTACTCTGTCCTTATAAGACTTCCATCTCATTCATGTGTGAAAGCAAGGAATACTCTTCAGCAAAAAGCAAACAGGGCTCATCCATAAACTCATCATAATAAATCATGTAGCATGTCATCATCATTTAGAACTGAGACATAAGTAGATATAATGTCAATAATGCACTCATTAATATTCATACTGATGCTCCCCTAAACCTGTGTTCCTGATCTTCAGCTGTCATACTAATTTTCTTATCATAAATGCATACGCGGTTGTCTCCACTGTAACTCGCGTGTATACGCGACTTTACTTCATTAAACCCGCATATGGAAAGTGAAATACTGAAAATTTCACTCCTTCTTCTCCCCCTGAATTTGTACCACATGTACCTGTCTTCTTCACAGGAGATGCACTGTCAGAAATAAACATAACCAGAATTACCAAATCAACCATGAGAATCATCATACATTGCTCCCCCTGTGATGATACATTACTAATCTCTATGATGTATCTCACATCATTCATGCAGTCATTATGAGAAGTAAGCTTTAGAAGCGGATGACTGCAGTAGGGTCAATATTCCCTACGTTTCTGACCGGTCCTCCTTCTTTTTCCAACTTTTCTTGAACTTTCTAATTGTGTGTTGGAAATTGTCCACTTTCTCAGATCTATTCATCCTGCATTCTTTTTCTATATGTCCATACTTGTTACAGGATTAACATCTTATGTGACCAGAAAAGTAAGCATATGGATCATAATGTGTTTTTCTATTCTTTCTTCTATTGCAATCAGTTGCTTTATGACCATACTTGTTGCATGAAAAACAATATCCCTTGAAGACACCTAAGTACCTTTCTGTGTAGAATCTGCTTGTTTGTGACTGAAACAATCTGCTCTTGCAATTGGCTGCAACATGCCCATAATTATGACATTTAAAGCATTCAACATTATTGAATGATTTTTTTTGAGTGTTCATGATTGTCGGTTGACTTCTTGTTTCTTTCAACTCTTCAGGTTTTGCATTGACATCCTTTGAATCTTTAGCACTTCCTTGTGAACTAGATTCTCCTTTAACAATTTCATGAAAACCAAGACCAAGTTTAATAGCAGGAGACCTTTGATTACTAAGAATATTGTCCAGAATCTTAGTACTATCATGAAACCTCAAGAGTTTATCCTTTTCTTCTAATTTACCTTTGAGAATGTTTACCTCAACCTCCAATTTTTGGCATTGCTTCTTCATGCTTTCTTCGACCCTTTTTCCTTCTTCTACTTGATCATTTAATTTTAAAATTTCTTCCTTGAACCAATTTTCTTGTTCTTCACATGTTTGTAACAGCTCTTCATTCTTCTTATTTGATTTTTCTAGATCTTCTTTGAGAGAGATGATTTCTGCTTCAAGTCCTTCCTTTTCAAATGATAGGGGTTCTTCATTCTTCTTATTTGATTTTTCCAGATCTTCTTTGAGAGAGATGATTTTTGCTTCAAGTCTTTCACTTTTATTGGATGCATAAACATACAACTTTTGATACTTGTCTATCTGTCCATTCAGTATTTCTTTCTGTTCATTCATTCTAGAGATCATATCTTTGTAGATAGATTCTCTCTTATGAAATTGATTCCAATCATTGATTTCATCATTGATCTTGAGATTTGCTTCTAGACTTATACTGTTACTTTCACTATCTTCACCATTGCATGCACAAGAAGGTGAATCACAAGAACAACAATCAATACCTGTTTCCTCTTCTTCATTTTCTGCTGCACATGTTTTCTGAGGTATCTCCTTTCTTTGAGTAGCCTTCTTCTTTTGCTTCCTTGCCATGAGCACTTTCAGATCTTGGTCAGAATCTTCTTCATCTTCACTTGACATTTCATTATTATCTTCATTTTCATAATAAATCTTTCCCTTTACAAATTATTTTCCTTTATCATGATTTTCTTTATAAGGACATTTCGCAGCATAATGACCAACTCTTCCACAATCAAAACATTTGAAGGGAAGCTTACCTTTGAATCTTCCAGTACCTGGTTGGAGTCTTCTCACAAAATTTTCTTCTTCTTCTTCTGATATGTAACTTGATTCCTTGACAACTTCCTTTTCTTTTCCTTTTGCACACGCCTTAAAAACAACTTCTTTGATTTGAGAGGGACCTCCTTGTCTCATTTCATAAGCAGTCAGAATACCATGTAGTTGAACAATAGTAAGAGTTTGCAGATCTTGCCTTTCTTCAATAGCTGATACTTTTGACTCAAATTTTGAAGTTAAAGATCTTAACACTTTTTCCACCAGAATAGTATCGGTTCTGGTTTCACCCAAACTTCTCATACGATTTACAATATCATCTAGACGTAAAAAGAAACTGGCAATACTCTCATCACTATGCATCCTTAAATTTTCGTATTCAATTCTGAGAGTTTGGAGTTTTACACGTTTTACCTTTGTATGTCCTTAATAGCTCAGAATTATTTTGTCCCATATTTCTTTTGCCGAATTTAGCTGCATCAATTTAGCAAATTATGATTCAGACATGCTTCCTAACAAAACATTGACGGCTTTGGCATTGATTTCATATTTCTTCCTTTCTGCTGCATCAGTAGGAATACTTGCCGGATACTGATAACCTCCTTCCACGATTGCCCATACCTCTGCACCAATACTTTGCAGATATGCTTTTGTTCGTACCTTCCAGAATAACAGATTATTTCAATTGAATAGAGGTGGCCTTATAGCCATTACCCCTTCATGACTTCCCATTGCGACGGATCTCCTTCAAGCGATCAAGCTTTTGCAGAAGGACCTGCTCTGATACCAATTGTTGGGAAAAATACTGAGAGGGGGGGGGGGTGAATCAGTATTTAGGACTTACTCAAAATTTACTTTTTCATTCTCTAAAAACCCATACGCGGCTTTGCTGAACCCAACTAGCGTATACACGCGGATATCCTTCATAAAACTCGCGTATATATAGAGATCTTATTATGCCATTAATTCTTTACTTAGATATATGAAAAATTCATTGTTCTGGTGATTAGATAATAGTAATCATGTGCAGTAATAATAGAATAAACCATCACGCATAAGCATCACACAAGAACACCAAGATTTAAGGTGGAAACCCAAGTCGGGAGAAAACCACTGTTGCCGTTGTCTCAGTCTTCAATATTTATTATATAAAGAAAACATGTTACAACCATGTACTGGCGTAGACTCACCAGAACGCAGGCACCCACCTGCAGAAGCCTACAACCTTCTCTTGTTTACCATCCTCTCCTGGAAGGGAGCTACAGCCCCCTGCTCTCGTTTACCAGCCTTTCCTGGAAGGGAGCTATGACCCCCTGCTCTCGTTTACCAGCCTCTCCTGGAAGGAAGCTACAACCCCCTGCTCTCATTTACCAGCCTCACCTGGAAGGGAGCTACAACCCCCTCACTGAAGGCTACAACCCTCAGTACCACCATGGACCACGTTTCATCAATTTTCATACTGGATCCAATAGCTTCAATAGATCACATCTTGCAGGTCACTTTTCATCATATTTTCAGACTGGACCCACTCCACAAATTTAAGCTCAATCATACATCAAACTGAAACTTACACCCTTATCAATTCATTCAATGAATCATCAACCAATCAATCAACAACTTGATCTTTTCTCAACATAGTCAGCAACATAATCAATATTTAGAAAACCCAGATCTGTATGAATACATCATAGACAGATGGCAGTAATACAATAGAATAGATCAGACATTTCATACCACATACTTCAGCAAACGCTAGTTTTCATACGCGCTTTCCTTTCATTGATCTGGCGTATATACGCGCTTTCATGTATATAAACCAGCGTATATATCTGCACGTATTACAGAGCTAATTTCACAACCCATACGCGCTTTCTCTCAATCAAACCCGTGTATATACGCGCTTACTCTGTTACAAACTTGCGTATAGATCTTCAGACATTTTAGGTCAGCACAATTCTTCAGAACAGATGCATAGCTCATATTTTACCCTTCACTTCAGAAACATGTTCGCCTTATCTTAGATCTGAACATTCCATAAACAGATCTAGAAGATACAAATACATTTCAGATCTAGAGATCCCTCTTCATCATTTTCTTCACTTGTGCATTATGAATTCAGATCTATCATTCAAATGTTACCCATTCCATACAGATATACTTCAAAGAGAAGTATTCATTAAAACCCAGAAGTATTCCTGGACGGGATCACATAGACAATCCAACGCTCAATACAATGGGTCAATACCATGGTTTTACACATTTAGAGCACAATTGATCATACGCGACTTGGAACGTATTTTTCCGCGTGCATATGCGCCTTCTCCTTAACAAACCTGCGTATGCCTTGTAACATACACTTTTCATCATTTCTCTGGCACACATTGAGGATTGCTTTCTCTTGTCCTTCTGAGCTGCTTGTAGAACATCATATTTACATCATTAATAAAGTCATCAATCATTAAGGACAAATTCATCAAGTAGGTTGCCATCATCTTCATCAAGTGGGTTGCCATCAAGGACAACACTCTGCATCATATTGCCAACAATCTCCCCCTTTGGACTTGATGGCAACTACGATGGTGTTTGATCACAACAGATGGATACATTAAGCATGATGATATTCTCCCCCTATAAAAACACCATGTCACTCTCCCCCTTTGACATCAAGGGGAAAGGGCAGATTAAAAACCAATACAAGGTTTTTCTCCTTTGTAGATCGGATGTGTATTGAAGTTACCATGCTCCCCATGAGTTCATGCTGAGTCTTCAACATAATATTCAATGAATTACATGACTTTATGACCTTTCCTATCACCAAGGACTTATAATTACATCAATGATCAAACCATGTGGATTTACATATGTGACACAAGTACCCAACCAAGTGGGTTTACATATTTTGACTCCACTACCCAACCAAGTGGGTTTGCAAGTTTGAACAAGCCCTTTACAAGACTGAATATTACAATTTTACATCATCATGACCTTTTCATCAAATTAAAAATATGAATTTTTATCCCCAATACGGAAGAGACCTCAAGAGAGAGATCATATTTGAGAACCATCATAATGCCAACAATGCATTATGCTCGGCAAGGGCTAATGCTCCCCGAAAATGTGCATACGGGCATCAATTCCATATGATAGAGGCTCCTCTTGGTACCTTTTCTTCTCTTTCAACAACATGTTATCAACAACAATCCTACTGCATTATATTTGTCCTTATAAGACTTCCATCTCATCCATGTGTGAAAGCAAGGAATACTCTTCAGCAAAAATAAAACAGGGCTCATCCATAAACTCATCATAATAAATCATGTATCATGACATCTTCATTTAGAACTGAGACATAAGCAGATATAATGTCAATAATGCAATCATTAATAGTCAAACTGATGCTCCCCCTGAACCTGTGCTCCTGTTCTTGAGCTGTCATACTAATTTTCTTATCATAAATGCATACGCGTCTATGTCCACTGGAACTCGCGTGTATACGCGAATTTACTTCCATAGAAAATTTCATTCTTCATCTTCCTTTGAACTTGTTCCACTTGTACATGTCTTCTTCTTGTCACATGAAATCTCTGGCTCGAGAAATAAGCATAACCGAGTGCAAAACCAACCATGAGAATCATCATACATTGCTCACTGTGATGATACATTACTAATCTCTATAATGTATCTCACATCATTCATGATCATTATGAGAAGTAAGCTTTCGTATTATTTGTAGTAGGGTCAATATTCCCTACGTTTATTGGGGTCTTGCTCTTTTTCCAACTTTTGTGAACTTTCTAATTGTGTGCGGAAATTTTCCACTTTCTCCGATCTATTCATCCTTGCATTCTTTTTCTATATGTCCATACTTGTTACAAGTATAGCATCTTATGTGACGAGAAAAGTAAGCATATGGATCATAATGTGTTTTTCTATTCTTTATTCTATTGCAATCAGCTGCTTTATGACCATACTTGTTGCATGAAAAACAATATCCCTTGAAGACACCTGAGTACCTTTCTATGTAGAATCTGCTTGTTTGTGACTGAAACAATCTGCTCCTGCAATTGGCTACAACATGCCCATAATTATGACATTTAAAGCATTCAACATTATTGATCAAAGGACGGAATGATTTCTTTTGAGAGTTCATGATTGTTGGTTGACCTTTTGCTTCTTTCAACACTTCAGGCTTTGCATTGATATCCTTTGAATCTTTAGCACTTCCTTGTGAACTAGATTCTCCGTTAACAGTTTCATGAAAACCAAGACCAAGTTTAACAGACGGAGACCTTTGACTACTAAGATTATTGTCCAGAATCTTAGTACTATCTTGAAACCTCAGGAGTTTATCTTTTTCTTCCAATTTACCTTTTAGAATATTTACCTCAACCTCCAATTTTTGGCATTGCTTCTTCATACTTTCTTCAACCCTTCCTCCTTCTTCTAATTGATCATTCAAATTTAAAATCTCTTCTTTCAACCCATTTTCTTGTTCTTCAAAAGTTTGTAAAATTTCTTCATTCTTCTTATTTGATTTTTCCAAATCTTCTTTGAGAGAGATGATTTACGCTTCAAGTTTTTCACTTCGATTGGTTGCATAAACGTACAACTTTTGATACTTGTCTATCTGTTCATTTTGTATTTCTATCTTTTCATTCATTCTAGAGATCACATCATTTTAGATAGATTCCTTCTTTTTAAATTGATCCCAATAATTACTTTTGTCATTGATCTTGAGATTTGCTTCTAGACTTATACTGTTACTTTCACTATCTTCATCCTTGCATGCACAAGAAAGTGGATCACAAGAACAACAATCAATACATGTTTCCTCTTCTTCATTTTCTGATGCACATGTTTTCTGAGGTATATTCTTTCTTTGAGTAGCCTTCTTCTTTTACTTCCTTGCCATGAGCACTTTCAGATCTTGGTCAGAATCTTCTTTATCTTCACTTGACATTTCATTAATATCTTCATTTGCATAATAACTCTTTCCCTTTACAAATTGTTTCCCTTTATCATGATTTTCTCTATAAGGACATTTCGCAGCATAATGACCAACTCTTCCACAATCAAAACACTTGAAGGGTAGCTTACCTTTGAATCTTCCAGTACCTGGTTGGAGTCTCCTTACAAAATTTGCTTCTTCTTCTTCTGATATATAACTTGATTCCTTGACAACTTCCTTTTCTTTTCCTTTTGCACACGCCTTAAAAACAACTTCTTTGATTTGAGAGGGACCTCCTTGTCTCATTTCATAAGTAGTCAGAATACCATGTAGTTGAACAATAGTAAGAGTTTGCAGATCTTGCCTTTCTTCAATAGCTGATACTTTTGACTCAAATTTTGAAGTCAAAGATCTTAAGACTTTTTCCACCAGAGTAGTATCGGTTATGGTTTCACCCAAACTTCTCATACGATTTACAATATCATCTAGACATAAAAGGAAACTGGCAATACTCTGATCACTATGCATCCTTACATTTTCATATTCAATTCTGAGAGTTTGGAGATTTTCACTTTTTACCTTTGTATCTCCTTCATAGCTCAGAATGATTTTGTCCCATATTTCTTTTGCTGAATTTAGCTGCATCACTTTAGCAAATTATGGTTCAGACATGCTTCCTAATAAGACATTGACGGCTTTGGCATTGATTTCATATTTCTTCCTTTCTGCTGCATCAGTAGGAATACTTGCCGGATACTGATAACCTCCTTCCATGATTGCCCATACTTCTACACCAAGACTTTGCAGATATGCTTTTGTTCGTATCTTCCAGAATAACAGATTATTTCCATTGAATAGAGGTGGCCTTATAGACATTACCCCTTCATGACTTCCCATTTCGACGGATCTCCTTCAAGCGATCAAGCTTCTACTGAAGGACCTCCTCTGATACCAATTTTTGGGAGAAATACTGAGAGGGGGGGTGAATCAGTATTTAGGACTTACTCAAACTTTTACTTTTTCATTCTCTAAAAACCCATACGCTACTTTGCTGAAGCCAACTAGCGTATACACGCGGATATCCTTCATAAAACTCGCGTATATACAAAGATCTTATTATGCCATTAATTCTTTACTTAGATCTATCCAACATTCATTCTTCTGATGATTAGATAATAGTAAGCATGTGCAGTAATAACAGAATAAACCATCACACATAAGAATCACACAAGAACACTAGGATTTAAGGTGGAAACCCAAGTCGGGAGAAAACCACCGCTGCCGTCGTCTCAGTCTTCAATATTTATTATATAAAGAAAACATGTTACAACCATGTACTGGCACAGACTCATACCAGCACGCAGGCACCCACCTGCAGAAGGCTACAACCTTCTCTCGTTTACCAGCCTCTCCTGGAAGGGAGCTACAACCCCCTGCTCTCGTTTACCAGCCTCTCCTGGAAGGAAGCTACGACCCCCTGCTCTCGTTTACCAGCCTCTCCTGGAAGGGAGCTACAACCCCCTGCTCTCATTTACCAGCCTCACCTGGAAGGGAGCTACAACCCCCTGACTGAAGTCTACAACCCTTAGCACCACCATGGACCACGTTTCGTCAATTTTCATACTAGATCCAATAGCTTCAATAGATCACAACTTGCAGGCCACTTTTCATCATATTTTTAGACTGGACCCACCCCACACATTTAAGCTCAATCATACATCAAACTGAAACGTATACCCTTATCAATTCATTCAATGAATCATCAACCAATCAATCAACAAATTGATCTTTTCTCAACATAGTCAGCAACATAATCAATATTCAGAAAACCCAGATCTGTATGAATACATCATAGACAGATAGCAGTAATACAGCAGAAAAGATCAGACATTTCATACCACATACTTCAGCAAACCCTAGTTTTCATACGCGCTTTCCTTTCACTGATCCGGCGTATATACGCGCCTTCATGTATATAAACCCGCGTATACATTTGCACATATTACAGAACTAATTTCACAACCCATACGCGCTTTCTCTTAATCCAACCCGGGTATATACGCGCTTAATATGTTACAAACTTGCGTATAGATCTTCAGACATTTTAGGTCAGTACAATTATTTAGAACAGATGCATAGCTCAGATTTTACCCTTCACTTCGTTGAGTGTGGCAACTTGCTCTCATTCTAAACATTCCATAAACGGATCTAGAAGATACAAATACATTTCGGATCAGAATCCCTCCTCATCCATTTTCTTCACTTGTGCATTATAAATTCAGATGCATCATTCAACTGTTACCCATTCCATACAGATATACTTCAAAGAGAACTATTCATAAAACCCAGACATCTTGCACACACTTGCACAATGATTCTCTTCTCCTTATATAGGTTTAGCCTTTGTCAATACCATGAGCAAAAACCACATTACTTCCGATGGTATTCCTGGACGAGATCACATAGACAATCCAGCGCTCAATACAATGGGTAAATACCATGATTTTACACATTTAGAGCGCAATTGATCATACGCGACTTGGAACGTATTTTTCCGCATCCATACGCGCCTTCTCCTTAACAAACCCGTGTATGCATTGTAACATACACTTTTCATCATTGTTCTGGCACACATTGAAGATTGCTTTCTCTGGTCCTTCTTAGCTGCTTGTAGAACATCAGATTTACATCATTAATAAACTCATCAAGCATCAAGGACAACTTCAACAAGTAGGTTGCCATCATCTTCATCAAGTGGGTTGCCATCAAGGACAACACTCTACATCATATTGTCAAAAATCTCCCCCTTTGGACTTGATGGCAACCACGATGGTGTTTGATCACAACAGATAGATACATTAAGCATGATGATACTCTCCCCCTATTCAAACACCATGTCACTCTCCCACTTTGACATCAAGGGCAAAGGGCAGATTAAAAACCAATACAAGGTTTTTCTCCTCTGTAGATTGGGTGTGTATTGAAGTTACCATGCTCCCCCTGAGTTCATGCTAAGTCTTCAACATAATATTCAATGAAGTACATGACTTTATGACCTTTCCTATCACCAAGGACTTATAATTACATAAATGATCCAACCAAGTGGATTTACATATGTGACACAAGTACCCAACCAAGTGGGTTTACAAGTTTGAACAAGCCCTTTACAAGACTGAATATTACAATTTTACATCATCATGACCTTTTCATCAAATTACAAATATGAATTTTTATCCCCAATACCAGAAAGACCTCAAGAAAGAGATCATATTTCAGAACCATCATAATGGCAACAATGCATTATGCTCAGCAAGGCTAATGCTCCCCCTGAAAATGTGCATCCAGGCATCCTTTCCATATGACCAAGGCTCCTCTTGTGCAACCTGAAACTCTTTCGACAGCAAGTTATCAGCAACAATCTCTGCCTTATCTATCCTTATAAGACTTCCATCTCATCCATGTGTGTAAGCAAAGAATACTCTTCAGCAAAAATCAAACAGGGCTCATCCATAATCTCATCACAAGAAACCATGTTTCATTTCATCAGCATGAGTATAACCAGATACAATGTCAACAGTACAATAATTAGCAGTTGGACTGATGCTCCCCCTGAACTTGTGTTCCTGATCTTCAGCTTTCATACTAATTTTCTTATCATAAATGCATACGTGGCTGTCTCCACTGTAACTCGCGTGTATACGCGGATTTAGTTCACAGAACCCGTGTATGGAAACTGAAATATAGAAAATTTCACATTCCTTCATCTTCCCCTGAACTTGTTCCACCGTACACATCTTCTTCTTGTCACATCAAATCCTCTGTCGAAAAGGAAATAGGCACCGCCCGGAGAATTACCAAACCAAGCATGAGAATCATCATACATTGCCTCCCACTGCGATGATACATTAATAATCTCTATAATGTATCTCACATCATTCCTATGATCATTATGAGAAGTAAGCTTTGAAGGCCGATGACTACGATGGGGTCAATATTCCCTACGTTTACGACCGGTCCTCCTTCTTTTCCAACTTTTGCTTGAACTTTCTAATTGTTTGCTGGAAATTGTCCACTTTCAGGATCTATTCATACTACATTAATTTTCTATGTCATACTTGTTACAAGTATATCATCTTATGTGACCGGAAAAGTAAGCATATGGATCATAATGTGTTTTTCTATACTTTCTTCTATTGCAATCAGCTGCTTTATGACCATACTTGTTGCATGAAAAACAATATCCCTTAAAGAACCCAGAGTGCCTTTCTGTATAGAATTCGTTTGTTTGTGACTGAAACAATCTGCTTCTGCAATTTGCTGCAACACGCCCATAATTATGACATTTAAAGCATTCAACATTATTTATCAATGGAGGGAATGATTTATTTTGAGAGTTCATGATTTTCGGTTGACCTTTTGCTTCTTTCAACACTTTAGGCTTTGCATTGATATCCTTTGAATCTTTAGCACTTCCTTGTGAACTAGATTCTCCTTTAACAGTTTCATGAAAACCAAGACCAAGTTTAACAGAAGGAGACCTTTGACTACTAAGAATATTGTCCAGAATCTTAGTACTATCTTGAAACATCAAGAGTTTATCTTTTTCTTCCAATTTACCTTTTAGAATGTTTACCTCAACCTCCAATTTTTGGCATTGCTTCTTTATACTTTCTTCAACCCTTCTTCCTTCTTCTAATTGATCATTTAATTTTAAAATTTCTTCCTTCAACCAATTTTCTTGTTCTTCACATGTTTGTAGCAGTTCTTCATTCTTCTTATTTGATTTTTCCAGATCTTCTTTGAGAGAGATGATTTCTGCTTCAAGTCCTTCCTTTTCAAGTGGTAGGGGTTCTTCATTCTTCTTATTTGATTTTTCCAGATCTTCTTTGAGAGAGATGATTTCTGCTTCAAGTCTTTCACTTTGATTGGTTGCATAAACATACAACTTTTGATACTTTTCTATCTGTCCATTCAGTATTTCTTTCTGATCATTCATTCTAGAGATCATATCTTTGTAAATAGATTCTCTCTTATGAAATTGATTCCAATCATTGCTTTCATCATTGATCTTGAGATTTGCTTCTATATTTATATTGTTACTTTCACTATCTTCATCATTGCATGCACAAGAAAGTGGATCACAAGAACAACAATCAATACCTGTTTCCTCTTCTTCATTTTCTGCTGCACATGTTTTCTGAGGTATCTTCTTTCTTTGAGTAGCCTTCTTCTTTTGCTTCTTTTCCATGAGAACTTTTAGATCTTAGTCGGAAATCTTCTTCATCTTCACTTGACATTTCAGTATTATCTTTATTTGCATAATAACTCTTTACAAATTGGTTCCCTTTATCATGATTTTCTCTATAAGGACATTTCGCGGCATAATGACCAACTCTTCCCATGATCAAAACATTTGAAGGGAAGCTTACCTTTGAATCTTCCAGTGCACAGTTTGGAGTCTTCTCACAAAATTTGCTTCTTCTTCTTCGATATATAATTTGATTCCTTGAAAACTTCCTTTTTTTCCTTTTGCACATGCCTTAAAAGCGACTTCTTTGATTTGAGAGGGACCTCCTTGTCTCATTTCATAAGCGATCAGAATACCATGTAGTTGAACAATAGTAAGAGTTTGCAGATCTTGCCTTTCTTCAATAGCTGATACTTTTGACTCAAAATTTGAAGTTAAAGATCTTAAGACTTTTTCCACCAGAGTAGTATCGGTTATGGTTTCACCCAAACTTCTCATATGATTTACAATATCATCAAGACGTAAAAACAAACTGGCAATACTATCATCACTATGCATCCTTAAATTTTCATATTCCATTCTGAGAGTTTGGAGTTTTGCAACTTTTACCTTTGTATCTCCTTCATAGCTTAGAATGATTTTGTCCCATATTCTTTGCCGAATTTCGTGCATCACTTTAGCAAATTCGAAGTTCAGACATGCTTCTAATAAGACATTGATGGATTTGGCATTGATTTCATATTTCTTCCTTCCTGTTTGCCATCGGTAGGATTGTAGGATCTTGATAACCTCCTTCCACGATTGCCCATACTTCTGCACCAAGACTTTGCAGATATGCTTTTGTTCGTATCTTCCAGAACAACAGATTATTTCCATTGAATAGAGGTGGCCTTATAGACATTATCCCTTCATGACTTCCCATTGCGATGGATCTCCTTCAAGCGATCAAGCTTCTGCAGAAGGACCTGCTTTGATACCAATTGTTGGGAAAAATACTGAGAGGGGGGGGTGAATCAGTATTTAGGACTTACTCAAAATTTTTACCTTTTCTTACTTCAAAACCCATACGCTACTTTTCTGAAGCCAACTAGCGTATACATGCAGATATCATTCATAAAACTCGCGTATATACAATGATCTTATTATGCCATTAATTCCTTACTTTGATCTATGCAACATTCATTCTTCTGATGTTTAGTTAACATTAAGCATGTGCAGTAATAACAGAATAAACCATCACACATAAGCATCACACATGAACACCAGGATTTAAGGTGGAAACCCAAGTCGGGAGAAAACCACCGATGTCGTCGTCTCAGTCTTCAATATTTATTATATAAAGAAAACATGTTACAACCATGTATTGGCGCAGACTCATACCAGCACGCAGGCACCCACCTGCAGAAGGCTACAACCTTCTCTCATTTACCAGCCTCTCCTGGAAGGGAGCTACAACCCCCTGATCTCGTTTACTAGCCTTTCCTGGAAGGGAGCTACGACCCCCTGCTCTCGTTTACCAGCCTCTCCTGGAAGGGAGCTACAACCCCCTGCTCTAGTTTACCACCCTCACCTGGAAGGGAGCTACAACCCCCTAACTAAAGTATACAACCCTCAGTACCACCATGGACCATGTTTCATCAATTTTCATACTGGATCCAATAGCTTCAATAGATCACATCTTGCAGGTCACTTTTCATCATATTTTCAGACTAGACCCACTCCACACATTTAAGCTCAATCATACATCAAGCTGAAACTTATACCCTTATCAATTCATTCAATGACTCATCAACCAATCAATCAACAACTTGATCTTTTCTCAACATAGTCAGCAACATAATCTATATTCATAAAACACAGATCTGTATGAATACATCATAGACAGATGGCAGTAATACAGCAGAATAGATCAGACATTTCATACCACATACTTCAGCAAACCCTAGTTTTCATACACGCTTTCCTTTCACTGATCCGGTGTATATACGCGCTTTCATGTATATAAACCCGTGTATATATCTGCACATATTACAGAGCTAATTTCACAACCCATACGTGCTTTCTCTTAATCAAACTCACGTATATACGCACTTACTCTGTTACAAACTTGCGTATATATCTTCAAGCATTTTAGGTCAGCACAATTCTTTAGAAAAGATGCATAGCTCAGATTTTACCCTTCACTTCAGAAACATGTTCACCTTATCTCCGATCTAACCATTCCATAAACAGATCTAGAAGATACAAATACATTTCAGATCTAGAGATCCATCTTCATCATTTTCTTCACTTGTGCATTATGAAGTCAGATCTATCATTCAACTGTTACCCATTCCATACAGATATACTTCAAAGAGAACTATTCATAAAACCCAGACATCTTGCACACACTTGCACAATGATTCTCTTCTCCTTATATAGGTTTAGCCTTTGTCAATACCATGAGCAAAAACCACATTACTTCCGATGGTATTCCTGGACGAGATCACATAGACAATCCAGCGCTCAATACAATGGGTAAATACCATGATTTTACACATTTAGAGCGCAATTGATCATACGCGACTTGGAACGTATTTTTCCGCATCCATACGCGCCTTCTCCTTAACAAACCCGTGTATGCATTGTAACATACACTTTTCATCATTGTTCTGGCACACATTGAAGATTGCTTTCTCTGGTCCTTCTTAGCTGCTTGTAGAACATCAGATTTACATCATTAATAAACTCATCAAGCATCAAGGACAACTTCAACAAGTAGGTTGCCATCATCTTCATCAAGTGGGTTGCCATCAAGGACAACACTCTACATCATATTGTCAAAAATCTCCCCCTTTGGACTTGATGGCAACCACGATGGTGTTTGATCACAACAGATAGATACATTAAGCATGATGATACTCTCCCCCTATTCAAACACCATGTCACTCTCCCACTTTGACATCAAGGGCAAAGGGCAGATTAAAAACCAATACAAGGTTTTTCTCCTCTGTAGATTGGGTGTGTATTGAAGTTACCATGCTCCCCCTGAGTTCATGCTAAGTCTTCAACATAATATTCAATGAAGTACATGACTTTATGACCTTTCCTATCACCAAGGACTTATAATTACATAAATGATCCAACCAAGTGGATTTACATATGTGACACAAGTACCCAACCAAGTGGGTTTACAAGTTTGAACAAGCCCTTTACAAGACTGAATATTACAATTTTACATCATCATGACCTTTTCATCAAATTACAAATATGAATTTTTATCCGCAATACTAGAAAGACCTCAAGAGAGAGATCATATTTCAGAACCATCATAATGCCAACAATGCATTATGCTCAGCAAGGCTAATGCTCCCCCTGAAAATGTGCATCCAGGCATCCTTTCCATATGACCAAGGCTCCTCTTGTGCAACCTGAAACTCTTTCAACATCAAGTTATCAGCAACAGTCTCTACATTATCTGTCCTTATAAGACTTCCATCTCATCCATGTGTGTAAGCAAAGAATACTCTTCAGAAAAAAGAAAATAGGGCTCATCCATAATCTCATCACGAGAAACCATGTTTCATTTCATCAGCATGAGTATAACCAGATACAATGTCAACAGTACAATCATTAGCAGTTGGACTGATGCTCCCCCTGAACTTGTGTTCCTGATCTTCAGCTGTTATACTAATTTTCTTATCATAAATTCATACGCGGCTGTCTCCATTGTAACTTGCATGTATACACGGATTTAGTTCACAGAACCTGTGTATGGAAAGTGAAATATAGAAAATTTCACATTCCTTCATCTTCCCCTGAACTTGTTCCACATGTTCCTGTCTTCTTCTTGTCACATCAAATTCTCTGTCAGAAATAAGCATAACTAGAATTACCAAATCAACCATGAGAATCATCATACATTGCTCCCCCTGTGATGGTACATTACTAATCTCTATAATTTATCTCACATCATTCCTGCAGTCATTATGAGAAGTAAGATTTAGAAGTTGATGACTGCAGTAGGGTCAATATTCCCTACGTTTCTGACCGGTCTTGCTTCTTTTTCCAACTTTGCTTGAACTTTCTAATTGTGTGCTGGAAATTGTCCACTTTCTCAGATCTATTCATCCTGCATTCTTTTTCTATATGTCCATACTTGTTACAAGTATAGCATCTTATGTGACCAGACAAGTAAGCATAAAGATCATAATGTGTTGTTTTATTCTTCCTTCTATTGCAATCAGCTGCTTTATGACCATACTTTCTGCATGAAAAACAATATCCCTTGAAGACACCTGAGTACCTTTCTGTGTAGAATATGCTTGTTTCTGACTGAAACAATCTGCTCCTGCAATTGGCTGCAACATGCCCATAATTATGACATTTAAAGCATTCAACATTATTGATCAAAGGAGGGAATGATTTCTTTTGAGAGTTCATGATTGTCGGTTGACCTTTTGTGTCTTTCAGCACTTCAAGCTTTGCATTGATATCCTTTGAATCTTTAGTACTTCCTTGTGAACTAGATTCTCCTTTAACAATTTCATGAAAACCAAGACAAGGTTTAACAGAAGGAGACCTTTCACTACTAAGAATATTGTCCAGAATCTTAGTACTATCTTGAAACCTCAAGATTTTATCCTTTTCTTCTAATTTACCTTTGAGAATGTTTACCTCAACCTCCAATTTTTGGCATTGCTTCTTCATGCTTTCTTCAACCCTTTTTCCTTCTTCTACTTGATCATTCAATTTTAAAATTTCTTCCTTCAACCAATTTTCTTGTTCTTCATATGTTTGTAGCAGCTCTTCATTCTTCTTATTTGATTTTTCCAGATCTTCTTTGAGAGAGATGATTTCTGCTTCAAGTCCTTCCTTTTCAAATGATAGGGGTTCTTCATTCTTCTTATTTGATTTTTCCAGATCTTCTTTGAGAGAGATGATTTCTGCTTCAAGTCTTTCACTTTGATTGGTTGCATAAACATACAACTTTTGATACTTGTCTATCTGTCGATTCAGTATTTCTTTCTGTTCATTCATTCTAGAGATCATATCTTTGTAGATAGATTCTCTCTTATGAAATTAATTCCAATCATTTCTTTCATCATTGATCTTGAGATTTGCTTCTAGACTTATACTGTTACTTTCACGATCTTCATCATTGCATGCACAAGAAAGTGGATCACAAGAACAACAATCAATACCTATTTCCTCTTCTTCATTTTCTGCTGCACATGTTTTTTGAGGTATCTTCTTTCTTTGAGTAGCCTTCTTCTTTTGCTTCCTTGCCATGAGCGCTTTCAGATCTTGGTCAGAATCTTCTTCATCTTCACTTTTCATTTCATTATTATCTTCATTTGCATAATAACTCTTTCCCTTTACAAATTGTTTCCCTTTATCATGATTTTCTCTATAAGGATATTTAGCAGCATAATGACCAACTCTCCCACAAGTAAAACACTTGAAGGGTAGCTTACCTTTGAATATTCCAGTACCTGGTTGGAGTCTCCTTACAAAATTTGCTTCTTCTTCTTCTGATATATAACTTGATTCCTTGACAACTTCATTTTCTTTTCCTTTTGCACACGCCTTAAAAGCAACTTCTTTTATTTGAGAGGGACCTCCTTGTCTCATTTCATAAGTAGTCAGAGTACCATGTAGTTGAACAATAGTAAGAGTTTGCAGATCTTGCCTTTCTTCAATAGCTAACACTTTTGACTCCAATTTTGAAGTTAAAGATCTTAAGAATTTTTCCACCAGAGTAGTATCGGTTACGGTTTCACCCAAACTTAGCATATGATTTACAATATCATATAGATGTAAAAAGAAATTGGCAATAATCTCATCACTATGCATTCTTAAATTTTCATATTCAATTCTGAGAGTTTGGAGTTTTTCACTTTTTACCTTTGTATCTCCTTCATAGCTCAGAATGATTTTGTCCCATATTTCTTTTGCTGAATTTAGCTGCATCTCTCTAGCAAATTCTGGTTCAGACAGGCTTGCTAATAAGACATTGACGGCTTTGGCATTGATTTCATATTTCTTCCTTTCTGCTGCATCAGTAGGAATACTTGCCAGATACTGATAACCTCCTTCCACAATTGCCCATGCTTCTGCACCAATACTTTGCAGATATGATTTTGTTCATATCTTCAAGAATAACAGATTATTTCCATTGAATATAGGTGGCCTTATAGAAATTACCCCTTCATGACTTCCCATTTCGACGGATCTCCTTCAAGCGATCAAGCTTCTGCAGAAGGACCTGCTCTGATACCAATTGTTGGGAAAAATACTGAGAAGGGGGGTTGATTCAGTATTTAGGACTTACTCAAAATTTTTTATTTTTTCATGCTCTAAAACCCATACGCTACTTTGCTGAAGCCAACTAGCATATACATGTGGATATCCTTCGTAAAACTCATGTATATACAGAGATCTTATTATGCCATTAATTCTTTACTTAGATCTATGCAAAATTCATTCTTCTGATGATTAGATAAAAGTAAGCATGTGCAGTAATAAAAGAATAAACCATCACACATAAGCATCACACAGGAACACCAGGATTTAATGTGGAAACCCAAGTCGGGAGAAAACCACCGATGCTGTCGTCTCAGTCTTCAATATTTATTATATAAAGAAAACATGTTACAACCATGTACTGGCGTAGACTCATACCAGCACGCAGGCACCCACCTGCAGAAGGCTAAAACCTTCTCTCGTTTACCCGGCTTGCCTCTCCACGGAAGGAGAGCTACAACCCCCTGCTCTTGTTTACCAACCTTTCGTGGAGAGGAGCTACGACCCCCTGCTCTCGTTTACCATCATTTCCTGGAAGGAGCTACAACCCCCTGCTCCCTGGTTACCGGCCTCACGGAAGGAAATATAACCCCCCCGGCGAAGGCTACAACCTCGGTGCCACCATAGACCACGTTTCATCAATTTTCACACTGGATCCAATAGCTTCCTTTAGAACACAACTTGCAGGCCACTTTTCATCATATTTTCAGACTGGACCCACTCCACATATTTAAGCTCAATCATAAATCAAACTGAAACTTATACCCTTATCAATTCATTCAATGAATCATCAACCAATCAATCAACAACTTGATCTTTTCTCAACATAGTCAGCAGCATAATCAATATTCAGAAAACCCAGATCTGTATGAACACATCATAGACAGATAGCAGTAATACCGCAGAACAGATCAGACATTTCATACCACATACTTCAGCAAGCCCAAGTTTTCATACACGCTTTACTTTCACTGACCCGGCGTATATACACACTTTCATGTATATAAACCCACGTATTCATCTGCACATATTACAGAACTAATTTCACAACCCATATGCGCTTTCTCTTAATCCAATCCGCGTATATATGCGCTTACTCTGTTACAAACTTGCGTATAGATCTTCAGACATTTTAGGTCAGCACAATTCTTCAGAATAGATGCATAGCTCATATTTTACCCTTCACTTCAGACACATGTTCGCCTCATCTCTGATCTAAACATTCCATAAACAGATCTAGAAGATACAAATACATTTAAGATCTAGAGATCCCTCTTCATCATTTTCTTCACTGGTGCATTATGAACCCAGATCTATCATTCAACTGTTACCCTTTCCATACAAATATACTTCAAAGAGAAGAATTCATTAAAACCAAGACCTCTTCCACACTCTTGCACAATGATTCTCTTCTCCTTATATAGATTTTAGCCTTTGCCAATACCATGAGCCAAAACCACATTACTTCCGATGGTATTCCTGGATGGGATCACATAGAAAATCTAGCGCTAAATACAATGGATCAATACCATGGTAGTAACTCCTGGTTTTACACATTTAGAGCACAATTGAGCATACGCGGATGGCACGTACTTTTCTGCGTGCATACGCGCCTTATCCTTAACAAACCTGTGTATGCCTTGTAACATACACTTTTCATCATTATTCTGGCACACACTGAAGATTGCTTTCTCTGGTCCTTCTGAGCTACTTGTAGAACATCATATTTACATTATTAATAAACTCATCAAGCATCAAGGACAACTTCATCAAGTAGGTTTCCATCATCTTCATCAAGGGGGTTGCCATCAAGGACAACACTCTGCATCATATTGCCAACAATCTCCCCCTTTGGACTTGATGGCAACCACGATGGTGTTTGATCACAACAGATAGATACATTAAGCATGATGATATTCTCCCCCTATTCAAACACCATGTCACTCTTCCCCTTTGACATCAAGGGCAAAGTGCGGATGAAAAACCAATACAAGGTTTTTTTTCTCCTCTTTAGATTGGATATGAATTGAAGTTACCATGCTCCCCCTGAGTTCATGTTGCATTTTCAACATAATATTCAATGAATTACATGACTTTATGACGTTTCCTATCACCAAGGACTTATAATTACATCAATGATCCAACCAAGTGGATTTACATATGTGACACAAGTACCCAACCAAGTGGTTTACAAGTTTGAACAAGCCCTTTACAAGGTAAGATATTACAATTTTACATCAACATAACCTTTTCATCAAATTGCAAATATGACTTTTTATTACCAATACCAGAAAGACCTCAAGAGAGAGATCATATTTTAGAACCATCATAATGCCAACAATGCATTATACTCAGCAAGGCTAATGCTCCCCCTGAAAATGTGCATCCAAGCATCCTTTCCATATGACCAAGGCTCCTCCTTAGCTTGTGCAACCTGAAACTCTTTCAACACCAAGTTATCAGCAACAATCTCTGCATGATCTGTCCTTATCTCTGAATCATAAGACTTCCATCTCATCCATAAAACAAAATAATCTTCATCAAAAAGCAATCAGGGCTTATCCATAATCTCATCATAATAAATCATGTATCATATCATCATCATTCAGAACTGAGACATAAGCAGATATAATGTCAATAATGCAATCATTAATAGTCAGACTGATGCTCCCCCTGAACCTGTGTTCCTGATCTTCAGCTGTCATACTAATTTTCTTATCATGAATGCATACGCGGCTGTCTCCACTATAACTCGCGTGTATACGCTACTTTACTTCATTAAACCCGCGTATGGAAAGTGAGATACTGAAAATTTCACACTCCTTCTTCTCCCTCTGAATTTGTACCACTTGTACCTGTCTTCTTCACAATAGATGCACTGTTAGAAATAAACATAACCAGAATAACCAAAACCATCATGGGAATCACCATACATCGCTCCCCCTGTGATGATACATTACTAATCCCTATAATGTATCTCACATCACTCCTGCAGTCATTAAGAGAAGTAAGCTTTAGAAGCGGATGACTGCAGTAGGGTCAATATTCCCTACGTTTCTGACCGGTCCTCCTTCTTTTTCCAACTTTGCTTGAACTTTCTTATTGTGTGCTGGAAGTTCTCCAATTTTTTAGATCTATTCATCCTGCATTCTTTTTCTACATGTCCATACTTGTTACAAGTATAGCATCTTATGTGACTAGAAAAGTAAGCATAAGGATCATAATGTGTTGTTCTATTATTCCTTCTTTTGCAATCAACTGCTTTATGGCCATACTTTCTGCATGAAAAACAATATCCCTTGAAGAAACCAGAGTACCTTTCTGTGTAGAATCTGTTTGTTTGTGACTGAAATAATATGTTTCTGCAATTGGCTGCAACATGCCCATAATTATGACATTTGAAGCATTCAACATTTTTGAATGATTTCCTTTGAGAATTCATGATTGTAGGTTGACCTTTAGTTTCTTTCAACACTTCAGGTTTTGCTTTGACATCCTTTGAATCTTTAGCACTTCCTTGCGAACTAGATTCTCCTTTAACTGTTTCATGAAAACCCAGACCAAGTTTGATAGATGGAGATCTTTGACTACTAAGAATATTGTCTAGAATCTTAGTACTATCTTGAAACCTCAAGAATTTATCCTTTTCTTCTAATTTACCTTTGAGAATGTTTACCTCAACCTCCAATTTTTGGCATTGCTTCTTCATGCTTTCTTCAACCCTTTTTCCTTCTTCTACTTGATCATTTAATTTTAAAATTTCTTCCTTCAACCAATTTTCTTGTTCTTCACATGTTTGTAGCAGTTCTTCATTCTTCTTATTTGATTTTCCCAGATCTTCTTTGAGAGAGATGATTTCAGCTTCAAGTCCTTCCTTTTCAAATGGTAGGTGTTCTTCATTATTCTTATTTGATTTTTCCAAATCTTCTTTGAGAGAGATGATTTCTGCTTCAAGTCTTTCACTTTGATTGGTTGCATAAACATACAAATTTTGATACTTGTCTATCTGTCCATTCAGTATTTCTTTCTATTCATTCAATCTAGAGATCATATCTTTGTAGATATATTCTCTCTTATGAAATTGATTCCAATCATTACTTTCGTCATTGATCTTGAGATTTGCTTCTAGACTTATATTGTTACTTTCACTATCTTCATTATTGCATCCACAAGAAAGTGGATCACAAGAACAACAATCAATACCTGTTTCCTCTTCTTCATTTTCTGCTGCACATGTTTTCTGAGGTATCTTCTTTCTTTGAGTAGCCTTCTTCTTTTGCTTCTTTTCCATGAGCACTTTAAAATCTTGGTCAGAATCTTCTTCATCTTCACTTGACATTTCATTATTATCTTCATTTGCATAATAACTCTTTCCCTTTACAAATTGTTTCCCTTTATCATGATTTTCTCTATAAGGACATTTTGCAGCATAATGACCAACTCTTCCACAATCAAAACATTTGAAGGGAAGCTTACCTTTGAATCTTCCAGTACCTGGTTGGAGTCTTCTCACAAAATTTGCTTCTTCTTCTTCTGATATATAATTTGATTCCTTGACAACTTCCTTTTCTTTTCCTTTTGCACACACCTTAAAAGCAGCTTCTTTGATTTGAGAGGGACCTCCTTGTCTCATTTCATAAGCAGTCAGAATACCATGTAGTTGAACAATAGTAAGAGTTTGCAGATCTTGCCTTTCTTCAATAGCTGACACTTTTGACTCAAATTTTGAAGTTAAATATCTTAAGACTTTTTCCACCAGAGTAGTATCGGTTATGGTTTCACCCAAACTTCTCATACGATTTACAATATCATCTAGACATAAAAAGAAACTGGCAATACTCTCATCACTATGCATCCTTAAATTTTCATATTCAATTCTGAGAGTTTGGAGTTTTGCACTTTTTACCTTTGTATCTCCTTCATAGCTCAGAATGATTTTGTCCCATATTTATTTTTCTGAATTTAGCTGCATCACTTTAGCAAATTCTGGTTCAGACAGGCTTCCTAATAAGACATTGACGGCTTTGGCATTGATTTCATATTTCTTCCTTTCTGCTGCATCAGTAGGAATACTTGTCGGATACTGATAACCTCCTTCCACGATTGCCCATACTTCTGCACCAAGACTTTGCAGATATGATTTTGTTTGTATCTTCCAGAATAACAGATTATTTCCATTGAATAGAGGTGGCCTTATAGACATTACCCCTTCATGACTTCCCATTGCGACGGATCTCCTTCAAGCGATCAAGCTTCTGCAGAAGGACCTGCTCTGATTCCAATTGTTGGGAAAAATACTGAGAGGGGGGGGGGGGGGCGGGTGAATCAGTATTTAGGACTTACTCAAAACTTTTACTTTTTCATTCTCTAAAACCCATACGCTACTTTGCTGAAGAAAACTAGCGTATACACACAGATATTCTTCATAGAACTTGCGTATATACAGAGATCTTATTATGCCATTAATTCTTTACTTAGATCTATGCAACATTCATTCTTCTGGTGATTAGATAATAGTAAGCATGTGCAGTAATAATAGAATAAACCATCACACATAAGCATCACACAAGAACACTAGGATTTAAGGTGGAAACCCAAGTCGGGAGAAAACCACTGCTGCCGTTGTCTCAGTCCTCAATATTTATTATATAAAGAAAACATGTTACAACCATGTACTGGCGCAGACTCATACCAGCACGCAGGCACCCACCTGTAGAAGGCTACAACCTCTCTCGTTTACCAGCCTCTCCTGGAAGGGAGCTACAACCCCCTGCTCTTGTTTACCAGCCTTTCCTGGAAGGGAGCTACGACCCCCTGCTCTCGTTTACCAGCCTCTCTTGGAAGGGAGCTACAACCACCTGCTCTCGTTTACCAGCCTCATCTAGAAGGGAGATACAACCCCCTGACTAAAGGCTACAACCCTTAGTACCACCATGGACCATGTTTCATCAATTTTCATATTGGATCCAATAGCTTCAATAGATCACATCTTGCAGGTCACTTTTCATAATATTTTCAGACTGGACCCACTCCACACATTTAAGCTCAATCATACATCAAAGTAAAACTTATACCCTTATCAATTCATTCAATGAATCATCAACCAATCAATCAACAACTTGATCTTTTCTCAACATAGTCAGCAACATAATCAATATTCAGAAAAACCAGATCTGTATGAATACATCATAGACAGATGGCAGTAATACAGCATAATAGATCAGACATTTCATACCACATACTTCAGCAAACCCTAGTTTTCATACGCACTTTCCTTTCACTGATCTGTCGTATATACGCGCTTTCATGTATATAAACCCGCGTATATATCTGCACATATTACAGAGCTAATTTCACAACCCATACACGCTTTCTCTTAATCAAACCCGCGTATATACGCGCTTACTCTGTTACAAACTTGCGTATAGATCTTCGGACATTTTAGGTCAACACAATTCTTCAGAACAGATGCATAGCTCAGATTTTACCCTTCACTTCAGAAACATGTTCGCCTTATCTCAGATCTAAACATTCCATAAACAGATCTAGAAGATACAAATACATTTCGGATCTAGAGATCCCTCTTCATCATTTTCTTCACTTGTGCATTATGAATTCAGATCTATCATTCAACTGTTACCCATTCCATACAGATATACTTCAAAGAGAAGTATTCATTAAAACCCAGACATCTTGCACACACTTGCACAATTATTCTCTTCTCCTTATATAGATTTAGCCTTTGTCAATACCATGAGCCAAAATCACATTACTTCCGATGTTATTCCTGGACGGGATCACATAGACAATCCAGCGCTCAATACAATGGGTCAATACCATGGTTTTACACATTTAGAGCGCAATTGATCATACGTGACTTGGAACGTATTTTTCCGCGTGCATACGCACCTTCTCCTTAACAAACCCGCGTATGCCTTGTAACATACACTTTTCATCATTGTTCTGGCACACATTGAAGATTGCTTTCTCTGGCCCTTCTGAGCTGCTTGTAGAACATCATATTTACATCATTAATAAACTCATCAAGCATCAAGGACAACTTCATCAAGTAGGTTGCCATCATCTTCATCAAGTGGGTTGCCATCAAGGACAACACTCTGCATCATATTGCCAACATTGAGGTGCTCCAGTCTTGTCCGGCTCAGCGCAGTGCTCTGCTAACTGCTATTGGGGCTGTCGATCCAAAAAACTCTCTTGTGATTACATTCGATATGTCTAATTTTAAAAAGAGACTCCCCCATCATATGGCTTTTCATATCAAATCATCGTTCCGGAAATTCAATATCTTTCGAACGGTCGTGGATGAGGGTGCTTCCACATGTGTGATGTCTCTCGCATGCTGGAAGGGAATTGGATCTCCCGCATCTGTTCCATCTGCTACTCTTCTGACAATGTTTGATGGTCATTCTGACAGACCGCATGGTATTGTCCCATCTTTGCCCATCTGTGTTGGGGGAAAAACTGTAAATATAGAGGTTAAGATAGTTGATGCAAGCTTGAACTAAAACCTTTTGTTGGGGCGAAACTGGATTTATGAGATGGATGCCATTGCATCCTCATTATTTCGAGTTATTTTTTTCCCTCACGAAGGGAGGATTGTTACAGTGGATCAACTGGACTGTTTTCCTGTAGACCCGAATGCATCTACTGACTCAACTATTCCAAAGGTGGATAATTCCAAGTCGCCTGTTGAGAATTTAGGGGTTGGAATGTATTCTTCTTTGATGGGTACTTTTGATATTCCACCTCCTACCGTTCATATAAATGCGATTTCATCCTCTAGGGTTCCTATTCGAAGAGAGTTCTTCAGAGTTATTTTTCGGATCCTTGGACCTTGCCTTCCCCTACTTCCACATTAGCGGAAGGTCAAGTAGGTGTAATGGAATTTCCGATGTCTGTAGCTGAGATTGCTTATCAGTCTATTTTTTAATCTGTAGAGTCCATTCTAGCTCTTCTTTCCTAGAGGAGTTGGATGGTGATGTGGCTCCGACTTGGACACTTAGTTCTTCTTCTGCCCAGGATTGTCTTGATACCACTCTTCCATCTGAAGAGGCCATCCTGGAAGCTATGACTGGTATAGATATACTGTGGGATGATTTTCATCATCGGTCTTACTTTTTACTTGATTTGAGCAAAGTTGAATCAAGTTTTCCAAGTCCTTTGTCTCCTGGTCCTGTTCACCCAGTCCTGAACCCTTTAGCACCAACACAGGTATATGCTGAAGGGAACATGGCTATGATTTCTCCAACTATCCCGGTGAACATTTCCAGGGATCCCAATGTTATAGAGAATTTCTTCATCGGAGCTGAATGTTCCCCTGAAGAGATTCAGATTTACACCGATCTCTTTAAAGAGTTTAGGGATGTATTCGCTTGGTCTTATGAGGAAATGCCTGGTATAGATCCATCTATTGTCCAGCATGAGATCAAGACTTACAAAAATGCTAAGCCTGTGAGGCAAAAGCTTCATCCGGTCAATCCTAGGAAGGCTGCAGCTATCAAAGCTGAGGTGGAGAAGTTGCTCAAGGCAGGATTTATTTTCCCTGTTCCTTTGACTGAGTGGGTTTCAAACCCTGTTCCCGTAGATAAAAAACAAGGAACAATTCGAGTTTGCATTGATTTCAGGGACCTTAATAAAGCATGTCCGAAAGATAATTACCCCACACCATTTATAGATCAGATTATTGATGAGTGTGCCGGTAACGAGATTTTCTCCTTCACGGACGGTTTCTCTAGATATAATCAGATTACTATCCATCCTGAAGATCAGCATAAGATTGCCTTTATTTGTCCCTGGGGTAATTTTTCTTACAAGAAGATGCCTTTTGGTCTTAAAAATGCTGGGGCTACGTTTCATCGGGCCATGTCATATGCCTTCCATGACATCAAACATATTATCGAGGCGTATTTGGATGATTTAGCTACTCGTTCTCGAAAGAGAATCGATCATCCTGCTCACCTCTGTCAAGTATTTGAACGATGTCGTTTCTACAAGATTAGGTTGAATCCGAACAAGTGTGTTTTTGCGGTTACATCCGGTCGGTTATTGGGATTCATAGTGTCTTCGGAAGGGATTAGGGTAGATCCCTTCAAGGTTGAGGCAATACTTCGGTTGCCTCCCCCGTCGTCTATTCGTCAACTTCAAAGTCTACAAGGAAAGGCTAATTTTCTTCAGAGATTTATCATAAATTATGCTGAATTTACCAAAGTATTTATGAGACTGTTGAAGAAGGGAGTTCCATTCTTTTGGGATGACTTCGCTCAGCGCTGATTCGATGCTTTGAAAAAAGCATTGACCTCTACTCCTTTATTAAGTCCACCTGATTATAGCAGGGATTTCCTTTTGTATCTTGCAGCAGCAGAATCTACCATTGGTATGGTTCTGGTTCAGGAGGATGATGCTCTTACAGAGCATGTTATATACTATCTTAGTCGAGGCTTGGTAGGACCTGAACTCCAGTATACTCCGATAGAGAAACTAGCTTTAGCAGCTGTTCATGCTGTACAGTGACTCAGACATTATATTCTTCTACGAAAAACTTATGTTTTGGCAGCAGCCAATCCATTTTAGTTTGTTCTTAGTAGGTGAGTGATTGGGGGCAAATACAATAGGTGGATTGTGATTTTGCAGGAATTTGATCTTGAGTTTATGTCTGCCAAGTCCAAGAAATCATTAGTTTTCGCGGAATTAATCTCTGAGTTGCCCTCTTGAGAAGAGATAGTCTATGATGAATCCTTCCCGGATGAACATTTGTTTCTTATCTCTCCACAGGATCCTTGGTATGGAGATATCATTGTGTATCTTCAGACTGCGAAGTTTCCCTCTACTTTTTTGAAAGATGAATGCCGTAAGTTGCGTCACCTGGCTAAAAATTACTTGATTATTGGTGATGATTTATACTGTCAAGGGGTTGATTCAATCCTGAGACGTTGCTTAACTCTCGAAGAAGTTGACGCTGTGCTGAATGATTGCCACAGTGGAGCTTGTGGTGGTCATTTATCTGGGTTTGCTACAGCCCAAAAAATCTTGCATGCTGGATACTTTTGGCCTTCGATTTTCAAAGATTGTATGGAGTCGGTCAAAAGGTGTCATATGTGTCTAGTTTATACTCGAAAAATGAGCGCTCATCCAGCTCTGATTTTTCCAGTCATTACTGTCAGTCCCTTTACAAAGTGGGGTATTGATTATACTACTTGTAACTCGCCTTTGGCTAAAGGTCACAAGTACATTATTGTAGTAGTAGACTACTTTACGAAATGGGTCGAGGCTATGCCTACTTTTGGGAATGATGGTGAGACAGCAGCTCTTTTTATTTTCAACCAGGTTATTGCTCGTTTTGGTATTCCTAGAGAGATTGTCACTGATCATGACAGTCATTTTCAGAACAGCATGATGGCTGAGTTGGCTCTGAAATTAGGTTTCCGGCAAGAGAATTCATCTCCTTATTATCCTTAGGCCAATGGGCAAGTGGAAGCCATGAAAAAAATCCTTGAAGACCATTCTTCAAACTGCAATTAATAAAGCTCGATCCAAATGGCATATCATGCTGTATCCTGCACTTTGGGCATACAGGACGTCAGTGAAAACTGCAATTGGCTTTACTCCGTTTCAACTAGTTTACGGGTTGAAATCCATATTTCCCATTGAATGTGAGATTCCTTCTCTTAAGTTAGCCGTTGAGCTTCTTCCTGACACTTCTAGTCTTGAAGAATGTCTCCTTCATCTGGAACATCTTGATGAGCAGCGTCGGGATGCCGCCACGATGAATGAGGCGCATAAGAAATGAGTCAAAGTTCAGTACGATAAGGCAGTCAAACCTAGGGTTTTCTTGGAAGGTGACCTCGTTTTGTTCTATGCCCAGGAGAAGGATGCCTTGGGCGCAGGAAATTTTAAGTATATGTGGTATGGCCCCTTCATCGTTAAAAAATTCCTTAAAAATGGAGCATATAACTTGGTTGATTTTGAAGGAAACGATTTGTCGGAGCCCAGAAATGGGCTCTATTTGAGAAGGTATTATGTCTAGGCTTCGGCCTGGCATTTTGCTTTTGTATATAGTAGTTTTTTTTTGTACATATTTGGTTTTAGGTCTTTGATGTGATGGTGATGTTTTTGATCTTCTTTGGCAGGTTGTGTCGAATGTCATGAGTCATTATTGTTTCACCGATGGTGCTAGTAGACACACCCGGAACTTGGCTTCCGCTGCGTGGGTGCTTCATCATCCATCCGGTCAGCTGTTAGTATCAAGAGGAGTTTGCATTAGTCCTACTTCCAATAATATAGCAGAATACACTGCAGTTATTTATCTACTCTTGGAGGTAATATCTTTGGGTGTTGATTCGTTGGTAGTTTTCTTGGACTCCCAGCTGGTGGTGTCGCAGTTGAACAATACTTATCGGGTTCGAGATCCATTTTTACTCCGGGTGTCTTTGAGGGTACGTTTGTTACAAAGATCATTTCAATTTTTAACTTTCATCCATATTCCTCAAGCAGACAATCGATGGCAAACTCATTAGCTAATCAAGCAATTGATTAGCATATTAATCATTCCATACATTAAAATTTAATCATCAAAAACATCATGCATATTTTACATTTGTCACATCACATCAAAAATCGTTGTATATATATATCATCAGAGTGTTTAAAAAACTATACAAAATTTGGATCCATAAGTCATACAACATTAGGGCTTATGCTCGATCATGTTCAATATCAAAAAATATACAGTCATCCGGTAATCATATCTATCTACTCCTGTGGTCCCTGCCCAAAATTTGTGTTCCTATAGAACACGATCGCAGTAGTGACTCGGCGGAATAACTACACCCAGTCACGTGGTACTCCCACTACCCATCTTTGGATGGCCTCAGGAAGATCTTCCACTGCAGCCATAGGCACTTGGCGAGTTAAACCCTCCAAGTTCCTCTGTACAACATGGAGGGTCCTGTCTGAGTCTACTGTATCCGCCTCGCCACTGCGGCGCTTATGCCGTGGGTAGCCCTCAGGACGGACTGGTCCAATATCTGTATCATGGTCATCATAATATTGTAAGTCATTTTGAATCCAATCAAAAAACATGTTTTTCACATTTTTTCACATATATTGAAAAAATAAAAAAAAATCATATAATTAAAAAATTGCAATCTTACCAATTGCGCCCCATGCCGCGCCAGGTAGAAGGACAAGGTCTGGATCACCGTGGAAATCCATCCCGGCATAGTGGTAATCCTCCACAACGATGACTTGTTCCGCCCACCATTGGAATAACTCGTCATCCCAGGTGGTTCGGAGAACTTCACTTCCCCCCAGTCTCTTCATTAGATCTTCCCATCGGGAAATTCTTGGGTCTCTTGGGCTATTGATGGAAGAGATCACTTTGGGTCGAAGCCCAGGAATCTTCTCGAAGAAGAATTTCATCAAGATGGTCCCATACCCGAAATGTTTTGTTTTTGCTTTTCGGATGGAGGTCAATTGTTGCTTCGCATTCATTAGTAGAGCTATACACCAATCATATAGGTGAGCTAGGCATTCCACTATTATGCTCATCTAAGTCCTGGATGCCTGATGCAGTACCTTGGTTCATTTAATTTTTGTGCCCACTATGAAGATAGAATGGGTTGGTTGTATTATTAAATTGAAGCACTATCGGTTGCTGAAGTATGGAAGCCATGATTTCCTAAAGGAGTAGTGAATCTGACATAACTGAATCAAATGGGATCAAATATTATCGCATATAAAGTTGCTCAGGGTTTAATACTTAAATTTTGAAGTGTGTAAATGCCAAATATAGGTGAATTTTCTCATCCTTCGAAATTTTGAGTTGATGGAATTCAAACGGAATTTTGATAAATGGATTGTTGTGTGTAAGTTTCCTTTTAAAATTCCATGAAGTCAAATAGTCCAATGAAATTGTTAAATTAAAGTATTGCAAATTGTGGATACAAGAAGTCGTACCTTCGCAGATAGGATTGGAAATCTGGCGGAATTAGGGAAATCGAATAGTAGTAGTGTGCAAGGAATGAAGAGGAGTGACAACTGTCTGATCTTCGATCGGGGGTTATCACAATTAAAATTGCAGGAAGTTTAATATTACAATCAGAACCGATATTTTATAAATCTAATTTAATAAATTTAGTTAATCATCCATCATTCATATGATCTAATGGTCTTGGAGTTAAGATCATTGATCCGACAAATATCGCATTTAAAAATGCGCAGAGGTTAAGGTGGGAATTGGATGTGATGATTTATAAATTTGGCTTGAATATTAAGTTGATTTTCCAACAAATGAAATAATCTAACGGTCCTCGCATCTGAGTTGGAGATATGATGGTAATCGCATAAAAAATTACGTAATATTTAAAGTCTTAAATGGATGCGATTAATTATAGAGGTAAGATTTAGTGTGGTTTATGTCTGTTAAGAAGCCATTTATGAATGAGGTATAGAATGGGTGTAAATAATATTGAATTCCGTGATTTTTATATTTTTATATAAGTTTGATTTTGGGGCAAACTTATAAACAAGAATTTTATATGCATATTGTGGGTAAAGGTGCAGCTACGCTACACCAGCCAACCATCCTTCTGGTCTGGAGAAGTGCGCAGATCCCCTAGATACTCGACGATAAGAGGAATATTTGGTGTGAGGAGGTCCACCTTCACCTCTAGGGCTCCCTCTCCGCAGAGCATCCCAACACCTCCGAACAACCCTACGCAACTAGATGAAGACTCAGACATTTGGATCATGGATTCTGACAGCGTCTGGATGAAGGTTCCAGAAGGAGTAGATCCAGACTCCCCCATCCTCTATGCACTGTCAAATCTCCCCATTCACACTGCTGCTGAAGTGGAAGGTGCCAGGGAATTGGCCATCGTACAGGCCCCTGCCTGTGCCATCCTCAAGGACTCTCCCCACCGCAGTGATGATGAGGACTTGTAATGTTTGTGTTGATGTTCAGTTCTTTTTTTTTCTTTTCTCACGCGTGCCCACAGGGCCACACTATTATGTGCTCCTCTCATGCTCCTAAATGTATCAGCGCTACTGCGCACACATTATTTTTTTCTCACAATTTTTGTCTGGCCCAACCCCCTCCCCTGCAGCAGCCCAGAATCAGTGTAACAAAGGAAGGGATTGGTTAAGCACAACTTAACAGCCATTCCTATCAACTATGTACTTATATGTTTCCAAATTAATATATTAGCACAACTTACCGAAAAAAAAACCATCTTGTAACTTTTCCATTAGTAATAGATTTATTCATTAAGTATCTAATTGCAGAGTGATCTGTATGAACAAAGGTTTCATAGCCTGTTATATAATATATAAATTTGTCGATAGCATGAACAACAGCTACGAATTCCTTTTCAGTTACAGTGTAATTTAACTCTACGGGAGTCAAATTCTTTCTTGTGTAATAGATGGCATAGGGGATCAAATATTTTTGTCCTAATACAGCTCCTAAAGCTGTATCTCAAGCATTTGTTGAAATGTGAAAATTTAGCTTCCATTTTGGACCTCTTAAGATGGGCGCTTCAGAAATTTTTGCTTTTAAAGTCTCAAATGCTAACTGGAAATCAGGATTCCAACTGAATTCACAATCTTTGGTGAGTAGTTTGAAGAGTGGGGATGCTATTTTGGTGAAATTTTCTATAAATATTTTATAATATCCTGTGAATCCTAGAAAAATTCTAACATCCTTTTGGCAACTTGGAACTGATAGTTTGGAGATGAATTCAACTTTAGATTTATCAACTTTAATTCCATCTCCTGAAATGTGATGTCCTAAAACAATCCCTTCTGTAAACATCATGAAACATTTTTCATGGCTTAGTGAAAGGTTTTCTTCCTTTCATATTTAACAAACTTTTCCAAATTTATAAAGCTTCTTCAAATGTATTACCATAAACTGTAAAGTCATCCATATACACCTCTACAAAATCATGTATTAGATCAAAGAAAATTCCTAGTGCTACCCTTTGGAACGTTGTAGGTGCATTGCACAATCCAAAAGTAAGTACTCGGTAGGAATAAGTCCCCCATGTACAAGTAAATGTGGTTTTATCTTGATCTTCAGGTGCTACCTGAATCTGATTGTAACCACTAAAACCATCTAGAAATGAGAAATAATTCTTACCTGCTAATGTATCCAACACTTGATCTATAAACGGTAAAGTAAAATGATCTTTTAGGGCAGATTTATTCAATTCTCGATAATCAATGCATACACTCGATTTACCATTCTTTTTAGGTAGAATGACTAAAGGGGAAACCCACTAACTGTCTGAAATTGGGTAAATGAAGTTTACATTTAGCAACTTTTGCAACTCCTCTTTCACAATTTCCCTAAGATTTGGATTCATCCTTCTTTGAGGTTGTCTGATAGGTTTTCAATTTTTCTCAATGTAGATTTTATGTATACAAGTATTAGGACTAATTCCTTTCATGTCAGTGTATTCCCATGCATATGTAGAAGAATTTTGTTGTAATGTTTTCATTAGCTTTTCCTATTGTAATTTTCCCAAGTTATTGTTTATGTTCAAGGTTTTTCCTGGAAATATTTCAACTATAGAGCTACCAAATTATTCCATAGAATAGAGAGATATTTGCCTAGATGAAAAATATTCAATATTGGAGTTTTCTTGAAATCGATCATGTTCATATTTTGGAGATGATTCAAAATTTTCTATTGTATTTAAGATTTAACTATCTTCACTAACAGTTGAAATAGTAAAGAGAGGTTGTATATCATTTTCATCATCAATCCATTCTTTGTCATCTATCTCTGTGATTGTTCTTGCTGGAGGATATAGAGTGAATTTCTTAGTTGAGTTACCATAAAAAATATACATGTCACCAGATCTATAGCTAATGAAAGCATCTACTGTAGCCAACCAAGGTCTTCCTAATATAAGTGGATGTCCTCCTAGATTTTTCTTAGGGGTTACGATCATAAAATAAAAAGGGTACTCCAAAGAATCTAAGGACACTGAGATATCTTCTAACACACTATCTAGCTTGATTACAAATCTATTTGCTAATTGTAGTAATGTAGGTGTATAAAGAAGATTAGGAAGCTTTAGCTGTTCCATGGTCTGTTTTCTCATGATTTTTATTGTTGCTCCTAAATCAATCAATGTATTTTTAATTTCAACTCCATTGATATGTCTTTTTACAACTGGACTTTCTGGATCTAAATATTTTTGAATGGCAGTTTTTCCCATCATTATGTCTGCTATGTTTCCTACAAGATGAATTCTTTTTATTTCTTTTGTTTTAATTCCCTGTTTCTTCATTCTCAACTCTGTTGTTTAATATAAAATCGTAATTTCCTTGATGGCTTATAACAAAGGGATTTTGATACAAACATTTTTCAATTCATCTAGAAAATCATAATTAGGCAACATAATATGTTTTTATACCCCTCTATCAACTTGTAATCTTTCAGGAAAATGAGGTGTAGAAGTAGATACTGATGGTTGCTCTATGATAGGAGTTGAGTTTATTGGTCATTTTTGTTTTTCATTTTCATAATTTTGGTTTTGAAGAGATGTTCCTTCTTCAAAATGTTTATTGGGCTATAGAGAATCTTCCTCAGAATTGTATTGTTCTTGAATGATTACAGGAGGCTTCTTCTTTTCTAATATCCTACCAGATCTATGTTGGACATCATTAAGATCTAGAGGAGTAATCATGTAGGCTAGAAATTGTTTTCCTTCTATCATATATGTATTCTGAGTATTTTTTTTGTTGGGGTTTGGTAATGGTTGGGCAGGTAACTGATTTGGTCTTTGAGGGAATCATAGTGAGAGTTGTGGATTTTGGTTTTGGTTTTGGAGTTGGGGTTGTTGATTTTGTTGAGGAGTTTTTTGGGGAGGATAATTTGGATATCATGGAGGACATTGATAGTATTGAGAGAATCTTCTATAGGGATTTTTCATTCCTTGAGTCCAAGGTTGAGATTGAGATTGAGATTGAGATTGAGGCCAACGTTGCAGCCAATAATTCCAGTTTGGTGGGGGCTGAATATACATTTGGTTATTAAAACCTTGAGTTTGTGGCCCCTGTTATGGCCTTCAAGAGACAAAGCAAAGAGATTTTGTTGGATTTGAAGTTTTTTATTCTTGAAAAACTGCCTTAAGACCAGGAATTGAAGGAAAAATTTTAGTCTCATGACTTTCTGAACAAATCATACAGGTCTCAATGACTTTTGCATCAAGAGGACATTCTCTTAAAGCATGCTTATTTCTAAATTTGGGATAGAAAATAGCTAAATAATTAGTCTCAGCTTTCTTCTTGTTTTGTAACTTAAGGGTGTCTATCTGTTCACTAAGGCTCCCTAAAATGTTTTTTTTTAATTCATCAAACATGTTTCCAATTTCTGCCCTACTCACTGTTCTAGTTGCAGATTTATTTACCCTAGCAAGAGCAGGATCTCTTGGACCTTTCCCAGTTTTTGATTTTTCTCTTTAGAGATGAATACATAATTATCCAATGTCAGGTAATGGGAGTTGAGAGATGTCCCCCTTCCCCATCATGTTAAGGATGTCTATCCACTCATCTCTAATGGCCTTCAACAAAATATCTTTTAAAGTGTCTTCATCTAGATTATCCATTTTTTCTCTTTTTATATTATAGTTGAATATTTCAATTAAATCCTCCAAATTTTCATCCTCTCTTTACATAATTTTAAACACTTCATCCTTGTGATTGATAGGTATGCAATAATCCAAATACCTTTCTAGAAATTCTCTCTTCATATCATTCCATGTTCTAATAGACCTAGTGATTAGACTCATGAACCATTTTAGAGCTCCTCCTTTCAATGTTGAAGGAAACAATTTTAGTTTTTGAGAGTCTTATAAATAATCATAAGTTCTGCACAAGACTTCAAATTCAAACAAAAAGGTTTTAGGGTCTTCAATTTTCAATCCATGAAAGTTTGGGAGGACAGAAGGTGAGATATTTTTCATCGTGGTATTTTTATCTTCATCAACTATATGGAATCCAAAAGAAATCTCAATTACCCTATTTATTCTACCTCCTTCTACATTTCTTCTACCTCTCCCTATGTCTCCTCCTCTACTTCTACCTCTTTCTCCTCCTCCAAATATTACATTTTCTCCATTTAGAATTTCTCCTTCTTCTTCTCCTTCTCCTTCTTCTCCTCTTCCTACCATTACAGATTCTTCAGAGCTGATATAAGAGTCAACTTGTAAGGTTAAATGCTCCTCCTCTAGTTCTTCTATCAATGGTATGTTGAAGAAAGTTTCTTCTTCTTCCTCTCCACTAGGAATTTCTAATTCTTCAGCTAAAATGTGTTCTCCTATAGAGGTGAAAAAGGTTACTCCTTCTGTTGGAGATCTAGGATCTTCTTCTTTTAAGACTACCTTAGTAGATGAAGTAGGGGTTCCTCCTAATTTGATTTATTACCTTAGAAATTTTTGAAGTATATGGCTAGTGAAATATGGAATATGATTTTTAGATGGAGGTGTATCACTTCTTAGTCTTGGTGGAGTGAGTGGTGTTGTAGGGATTAAACTCCTGCCTCTAGCTATGTGTTGGAACAGGGTCTCATATGAACTGCGAAACTGGTCCATTTTTTAATACTTTTGATTAGATTTAGTCTAGCGCAGGAGTTTTGGGGCGGGTCAAAGCCCCAGAACCATTGTAACGGGTAAAAGGGTAAACGAGGGGTACGAAAACCATGGTTTGTGGACCATAGGAAAGCCTAGGCTAGATTATTATAAATAGAGGAACATTTTGTATTAGAAGGTAAGAAAGAAAGATCTATTGAGGCGAATTATGGTTTAAGTTGTCTATTTGGGTTTTTGGGGAAAGGACTCCTGTTGGCTGTGTGCACGGAGATCTAGAGTCCAGCTGTGTGCGGACCCTGCTTCTGTGTGCACAGGCTGGGAAGGGGATTGTAATAAGGAAGTGATGAATTGATGAATAAGAAAGGTTGATAGAGAACTGAATCTATGAGTACTATCTGTGTGAGTCTTGGTAATTACTGCATTGTGTGCATTCTATATTTAAGCTGCGAAAGATCTGTGTAAGTGCGTTTTCTGTATCTAGATTTGTTCTGTTTTGTTTATACAATATTGTGTTGATATCATAAAAGTATATAATTATAGATCTAGTGCATGTGGATGTGAATAGAGACCTCCTTGGCCCTGCACGGAACAAGGCGATCTGGGTATCTCAGGGCCGAACATAGCTCTTCTTTCCTTACCTATCCTTTCTTAGGGTGCGGAAACATGGTTCCAGCACCCACCCATACTAATTCATGTGAGACTTTGGCCTGCACAAGCAGGTAATTGCTGAAAGGGCTAGTAGCATAGGGGTTTGTTGGCAAACCTTGAACTCCGAACCTGGGTCAAGACCGCTCGAGCCAAAAAATGGTTCCGTTGCCGAGACTTGGAGAATTTTGAGAAAGGGATTAGGTAATGAAAAGAGAATATTGGAAGCCTGAAAGAAAGGAACTTGAGGACTGGTTTGAAAAGAAGATCCAGGAATCCATGGTAAAAGAAAATATCAGTGAAAAGTTAATGGCGGAAAGGTGGAAAAATAGGTACATTCTTACATAAATTTACGAAATACTCTTTGTAACATTTGCGGGTGAGCTTCAGGAGTGGCTAGCCAGACTCGTAGAATTCCAGAAGTGTTGGAAGGACAAACGAGTCACTCAGTGGACCCCATAGCTAATCCAGTAACTAGAAAGAACTGATAATACTATCACACGCACAGTAGATCATTGGGTGGACAGTGTGCTAGGACGATTTGTGACAAAATTTTCCATTGATTAGTTTTTCGCGTACTCTGAGGCCGAACAACGATTCTTTAAAGGGTTCCAGGGAAAATTTCTGAGGAAATTATCATTTCTGATTAAAATATTACTATGTGAAAAGAGAATTCTGTGTATTCATACTGACTGAATGACGTCGGATCTAGACAGAAGCACGACACGCAGTGGTAAATACTATCGGACCAACCTTGATAGCGGGAGATCCACCTATAATCTGTTGCAAGAACTGACTGTGCAAGATCCCCTGGCTCCACCGCCACCCAGGCAGCACAAAGGTAAGAACTCACCCATACCACCACCCCCGCTGGACAGCGATATGGTTGTGCACCTGAGACTAGCTACCTTCAAGGGGGTAGGGGATGAGGATATGGACCGATTTTGGTTTTTTGCAGATTCCATCTGGACTGCGCAAAATGTGGCAAACGATACAGTGAAAAGGGCGCAACTATCCCTGGCGTTTGAGGACAGAGCACTGGACTGGTATATGAGATACATTTCCTAGAATGGGAGTGCATCTATTCAAGATATTAAAGATGCTCTGAAGAAACAGTTCCGAAAGCCAAAATCTTACTCTCAATTGGTAGCGGAAGTAAAGGACTTCAAGTAAGGTGCGTCTAAATCGGTATGGGAGGTTGTTCAACAATAGAAGGGAGCAATCAGGGAAGGAGGATTCGAGTATGATGATAGAAAACATATGGAATGGTTCATCGCTATGTTGTTACCTCATCTGCACACACCAATGAGTCACTAAACCTTTGAGTTGCAGGAAAAAGCTTTGGAAGTCGCTATGAAACTAGAAGCTGCACCCAGAGAGGATACGTCAGCAGGGGTCTAGAAAATTCAGGAACAGTTGGGAGCTATGCATATGGAAATTCAAAACCTATGAAAGGAGCGAGGAAAGGATGCCTGTGCAGATATATGGTTCATATAATGTCGGGTATCTGGCCCTACGAAGGATCAGTGCCCTCTACTGGCAGATTACATGTAGGTGGGATGACCTAGTCCGGTATGCCTAGGAGCAAGTGGGGAACCCACCCTGTCGCGACTAGGCTCGAGCAGACCTACGCTGTGGTGCAACGACTACCGTGTATCAGGACTGCATGATACGAACCATTGCCCTCGGCTAGGTGCGTATGTCCCAGAACTGAAGCAATAATGGTGCAGATTCTGCCGGTCAGTGGGACATGATGAGTAGAGCTATCACACTTATGACTTGATGATAGATCGTGGGAAATTGTATAGGGTCCAATCAGACCCTGCATTTCCAAGAACTTCCGCGAACTTCGAAAGATCCCCAGCGAGGGGCAGAGGAGGTCGGGGGGGAAGCACAGGACAAGGACGTGGGCAGATATTCTGTTATAACTGCAGAGAGGTAGGACACTTTGCCAGAGAATGCCCAAATCCCACCAGGCCATCGTGCAAGTATTGTAGATAGCTGGATCATGTGGTTGAGGATTTCCCAATCTTAATAGCCAAGATGCAGGACAAACAGCCCACCCCTACGCAAAATGTGAAAATAGTTAAAACCGAGCTAATAAATGTAGACCCGAGTGCGAAAGTCATGACACGCAGTGGGATGGCCACCCAGCGAGAAAAGGAAGCGCTTGCTTCTCGGGAAGGATTGAACATCAAAGAGAAAGAAGCACTAGCAACCCCTGCGCAGCTGCCGACACATCTTAAGCTAGAAGAGGGGGTTGAAACCTTTCTGTAGGCATGTCTGAAGCTGCTACGTAACCCACAGTCCATAGAGAACCTTCAAGAATTAATGAATATCTGTGCAGCTCGACCCAATCTGATTCCCAGGACCAAGGATGTACACAAACTATACAGCTATAAAAAACACACCGGAAGAGAAATGCGGTTGATTGCGCAGATTGATGACTACGAGATGGATCAAGTTATCTTAGATATTGGATCAGATGCGAACTTATTACCGAAGCAGACATGGCAACAAATGGGAGAGCCTAAATTGGAATGGTCCACCATCCAGCTGCGAATGGCCAATCAGCAAAAAATTATCCCTCTAGGAAGGCTGCCAAGAGTCATTGTCGATATCACAGGGGTGAAAGTTCTGGCTAAATTTGAAGTAACAGAAATTGTGGAAGATGTGGATCCCTACCTTGCACTCCTAGGACTAGACTGGGCTATAGACATGGGGGGTGTCATCAATCTCAAAAAACGCAGCACGATGTTTGAAAATAATGGTACGCACGTAATAGTACCACTGGATCCCGCAGAAGGTGCGTGGTATACCGAGCCAATACACGACAAGGAGGAAATATATCACATTTAAAAATTGACTACAAAGGTCAAAGACTGGATTAACCCCATGGTAGAAGGAGTAATCTGCTGGGAAAAGGACAGTGAATGTATTTCCGACTCTGATGAGGAACTCAAAAATTGGCAAGGTCGGTCGCACGAGGTTTCGGCACTACGATGTCTTTGGGTCACCAGGAACTTCTGCCGCATCTCTGCCAAGGTAAAAGACCTACCCTACCATGATGACATAGGTAAAACTAAGGAGTTCTTATGAGCATTTGAAGCCAAAGTTCTCGAAGAACATAGGCTAGAGGCACTTCTGCTAGCCTCGTGCGGACCGCTTGCACATTGGTGGGATACATAGGGATTAGTATACCGCACTTGGGAGGAGTGCTGGGATAAGATGATCCTGCGACTTGGAGCCCCAGCTGGGAGATGGGTCCCGAGGTTCTTTGGGTCAGTGGACCCACACAGATGGTTACTGGCCTGGGAAGCACAAGGATGCGATAGGACCCCAACTAGACAAGCTCACCTAGTTATGCATGACCTAGGCTTGCATTCGACTGCGTGGTATTTAGATGCAGAGCTGCACTGGCCCATGCGTAACTGGGAGAATTTGCGGGTTGAGTCTCTCCGAACATTTCAGGTGACAGATGGCACAAGGATGCTTGATGCAGCCCTGCCGCACATGGACGTCCTGACCAAGGGAAAAGCGTGCCAGTCAACGAGTATGGTGGCCAAGCTGATGGAATGGTACTTGAATCGTATTACGAAGCACCTGGCATTAGCTTTCATTCAAGGTATGTGAAAAACACGCAGGCATCATCCAAAGTCTGAAGATCCATGGGAAAGCCCTCAGGTATGAATAACGACCGTCAGACCACCACACTTCAGTAGGAAGGGAACCTTACCGTTATGAAAAATGGGCTGCTGTCCATCAATGTGGAAATTTATGGTAAGTTATTTTATGGTAAGTTTGTTCCGGATGATCGATGGTAAGTTTAAAGTAAGGGTTACTCTGCCATTCGATAAATTCGGAAAGTATACAGTCAACAGGATAACTTTGCAACGGGCTCCATATTGTCTCTTCAACCTACCTCTATTATCCTCTTGCTGGATTGTTGGGATCATTGATGTTTTCAGGGAGGCCTATCCTTTTGCTGCTATGGCGACCCCTAACCCGCCGAACGCTTCGGCACCTACCAGTTCAGCACCCGCAGACATCATGTTGAGGGGGTCTAGGGATGACGAGATTGATCAGATGATTGGTCGCTAGCCCCCTACAGGGGGGATTGACTTTGAACCCCGCACGGGGAGGAACCACAGCTGCACAACGGGAGTTCCCGACCTTCACAACCTGGGAACGGTCGCAGGGCCCAGCCAAATGGCCTCAGGTGATACCACAAAGGAGGATACGTAATTTCCCCAGTTCACCACCAACACTGTCGCAGTCAAGTCACAGCTAGTCCTACGCAAGGGAGGATTGAAGTGATATAGGGATATGTTATGACTTCACCGCAGTCCCAGATTACCGACCAGTAGAAGCCATATTTGTTCGCTCCCTCGCACTGTCATAGTTAATGACCATGCCCCAATAGCCACGGAACTAAAAATAGATTTGGAATATCTATCCAAAGAGGTGCTACGAGTATTATACACTACTTTTTTGCAAGAGATCCATCACCGTGGCTAGACTGCATGGAAGCAGCGTGAAATAACCATGGAAGTTCGGACACAACGGGTTGCATGGATCACAGAAGCAACAAATATTATTAAGGAGTAGCTTACTCAGGGCGCTTAGTTGGTCAAGAAGGCTACGCAGCTCTAGATAGTGGTCCGGTTCCACCCCATGCTTCAGCGTATCTAGGAAGACTTACGACAGATGGAAGCTGTGTTCGATCAGGTTAAAGCTACCTTGCCCTCCCAAGTCTCTGCGAAGCGTCTAGCCTTCATGAATACGATTGCAGATCTCCGCCATGACAAGCACGTTGTTAGGAAACGGTTGAAACCTTGGGGTGATACCGCCCTCCAGATCTCCCAAGATGCTCATACTTCCATCGCACACCTCCACCGGATGTTAGAACAGGTTACCATGGCTCCGAATGGCCTTGCCTCCCTAACGCTTATCAACATCGCACAATGAGCTGCAGCCCAAAGTCAAGAAGTGATCCCTCCACTCCTCATCCCTCTTGATACCTTGCGTGCGCAAATAGCAGCCGCACCCCCACAATGACTCGGGATGAGTAACAAGATTATGTTGGGGGACTGTTGGAACAGGGTCTCCTACGAGCTGCGAAACTAGTCCATTTTTTAATACTTTTGATTATATTTAGTCTAGCGTAGGGGTTTTTGGGTGGGTCAAAGCCTCGAAAGCATTGTAATGGGTAAAAGGGTAAACCAAGGGTCCGAAAACCACGGTTTGCAGACCATAGGAACTTCTAGGCAAGATTATTATAAATAGAGGAACATTTTGTATTAGAAGGTAAGAAATAAAGAGCTATTGAGGCGAGTTGTGGTTTAAGTTGTCTGTTTGGGTTTTTGCGGAAAGGACTCCTGCTGGCTGTGTGTGCGGAGATCCAGAGTCCAACTATGTGCGGACCCTGCTGCTGTGTGCATAGGCTGGCAAGGGGATTGTAAGAAGGAACTGATCAATTGATGAATAAGAAAGGTTGATATAGAACTGAATCTGTGAGTACTATCTATGTGAATCTTGGTAATTACTACATTGTGCGAATTCTATATTTAAGCTGCGAAAGATCTGTGTAAGTGCATTTTCTGTATCTAGATTTGTTATGTTCTGTTTATGCAATATCGTGTTGCTGTCATAAAATTATATAATTATAGATCTAGTGCACGTGGATGCGAATAGAGACCTCCTTGGCCCTGTGCATAACAAGGTGATATGGGTATCTCAGGGCCGAACGTAGCTCTAATTGCCTTACCTATCCTTTATCAGGGTGCGGAAACCTAGTTCCAACACCCACCCATACTACTTCGGGTGAAAATTTGGCCTGCGCAAGCAGGTCACTGCCGAAAGGGCCAGAAGTATAGGGGTTTGTTGGCAAACCTTGAACTCCAAACCTGTAATATGAAGAGTTATTCCCAACCTCAGTAGTGGAGCTAAAGGGAATAAAAGGGGACATGGGGGAAATGCGCATAATCTTGAAGCCTGATGCAAGACCATTGAAGTATAGACCTTACTATCTAAATCCAAGGGTAAAGGAGAAAGTCAAGTCAGAAATAGATAAAATGTTGAAAGCAGGACAGATTTTTCCAGTAGAGGAATCAGAGTGGGTTAGTCCCATAATCATACAAAGAAAAAAGGAAAAATCTGAGATTAGAGTATGTGTTGATTACATGAGCCTCAAAAACACATGCATACATGATCTAATTCCCACTCTGTTTAGTGATGAGGTGCTTGACAATGTGGCAGGAAACGAATCCTATTCATTCATAGATGGTTTCTTAAGATATCATCAAGTGAGAATAGTCAAACAAGACCACTTTTACAATTGAGTGGGGATCATTCACATACCATTTGATGCCCTTTGGATTGAAGAATGCGCCAGCAGTATTTGCAAAAATAGTGATAGCAGCATTTCGAGAATATATCGACAAGTTCCTCGAGGTTTACGCGTCGACCAAATATTTTTTGATGTGATTTTCACCAAAAGATCTCAAGCACAGTTTACAACTTACTGAAAAATCATGCAAACTTGCTGAGAATAATGTTCGACAGATGCAGACAACTCCAAATTTCCCTTAATCTCAAGAAATACATCTTTGCAGTACCTTTTGGGATGCTGCTAGGACATGTTGTTTGTAAATAGGGTGTCTGTGTGGATCTAGCAAAAGTAGCATTCATTATTAGCATAGAAGCGCCAAAAACTGTGAAGCAGTTGAGATCACTACTCGGACATACTGGGTACTACAAAAGATTCATCCGCAACTAAGCCAAGATAACAACACCAATGGAAAAATTGTTGCAAAAATCAGAGTAATTCAGTTGGATTGATGAATGCACTAGTGCCCTCAATACATTGAAAGAAAATCTAGTAAGTGCTCCCATTTTGGTTCATCCTAACTGGGAAAAATAGTTCCATGTCCATATTGATGCCTCCAACATTGCATTAGGAGCAGTGTTAGCTCATCCAGGAGAAACTTCTATTGATCATCCAGTCTATTTTGCAAGCAGGAAGTTGTCAACGGCCGAAAGGAACTACCCAACAACAGAGTGAGAAGCTCTTGCGATGGTGTATTCCCTTCAGAAGTTTTTCCATTACCTACGAGGAGGTATGTTCAAACTCTTCACGGACCACTCAGAATTAAAATACCTGGTTAACAAGCCTGTGCTTGAAGGAAGGATCTGTAGATGGCTCCTACTGTTCCATGAGTTCACCTTCGAAGTGATATTGAAATCAGGAAGGTTAAACATGAGTCCCGACCATTTATCAAGGCTGGAAAATGGAGAAAATGGGGGATCCATGGATGATCAATTACCATATTCTGATCTCTTCAGAGTAGAAGCCATACCGGACTATTTGGAACAGATAGCAGTTTATTTGGCAACAGGATAGTGCCCAAAGACATTTGGTAGTGAAAGCAGCTGAGTATCAATTAATAGCAGGACAATTGTATAACATGGGGTTGGACCAAGTATTACGAAGATGTATCATGGAACATGAAAGAGAGGATATATTTTGGGAGTGTCAGTGTCTAGTTGCAGGGGGCCATGTCGGTGCAAAGCCCACTGCAAGAAAGATATTACAAGCAAGGTTATGGTGGCCCACAGTGCATAAGAATAGTAAAGCATTTGTAAAAAAATGTGAGGTCTGTCAAAGAATGGGACGTCCATCACACCGATATGAGCTTCCACTTAAAACTGTAAGAGCACTGTGGCCATTTGAAAAATGGTTCATGTACTTCATAGGACCAATCGCACCTGTGGAAATACATTCACAAGAAGGGTACATAATTAACGCAATAGATTATCTTACCAGATGAGCAGAGGTGGTACCAGTGAAAGATCACATAGCATAAACAACAACCATGTTCATTTTTCAAGAATATCATTATTAAATTTGGCCACCCTGGAAGCCTGACCAGTGATCAAGGTACACACTTCATCAATACAAAAATAAAATCTCTGTTATATAATTTTATGGTGCAACATCATAAGAGCAGTCTGTACCATCCTCAAACAAATGGAACTGTTGAAGCATTTAATAAGATCTTAGAGAAAGGAATGACCAATATTTTTAATGCCAATTGGGATGATTGGGATGAGCGCATACCAGCAACATTATGAACATACAATACAACTGTAAAAAGGTTGCACAATCAAACTCTTTTCTAGCTGGTGTATGGGAGAGAAGCAGTGGTACCTGCTGAATTTATCATACCAAGTCTATTAATCGCTTCAAAAGTACATCTAACAGAGGAGCACTCAATCAAGGAACACCTCCATGAGCTACAAGAGCTTGACGAAGATAGATTTTAGTGGAATTCCATTAGACAGTCCGAAAAGAAAGACAAAAGGCTTGGCATGACCATCATATCAAACATAAAATGTTCACAATTGGAGAAAAAGTCTTGTTGTACAATAGAAAATTTCAAAATTTCCTAGGAAAACTTAGAATGCACTAGATGGGACCATACCATGTCATTGAAATTCAAGATTCAGGAGAAGTTCGGTTGGCACAGCTAGATGGCTAAGTATTACAAGGATGGGTGAATGGCACATGTCTGAAACCTTATCACGAGTAAGTTTCATAATTTAATTTTCAAATAACTCTCGCAACTGAGAGGAGATAGTAGGGTAGAATAGAAATATATTGAGTCAATAACTCTCTCGCACCCGAGAAGAGAATAGAATATAAATCACAATAAAGAAAATAATTAAAGTAACATAGAAAAAAATCCACCTATTGCAATGTGGAGACCACATCGCAACTGATTGTGGTCGGGGGGATGGTAGTGTCTAATGCGTCATCCGTGTTAGAAAGCCAAGCGTGTCAAACATCATTCTATCATAATAAACCATCATGTCGATTTCATTCCATAGGATCACTTGGATTTGAGAATTAACTTCCATAATTAGTAACAACCATACCGTAATAAATTTTCCATATTAAGCCATATTCATTACCCATCACTTCTACCCAAATCCCCAAGTCATAGTCAGCAATGTCAGAATAAACCTCATCGTGGTAACTAATCACATGATTATAAACGCAGGGGAGACAGAAAAATTAATTATTTATGGAGTCTTATCAACCTCATTCGTGTTGGTTACATTACTTAACTCACATGAGAAAAGAAAGCACGAGAATGCTGGAAAATTCCAAGTTAGAACAAGAAACAACCACCAAAACAAGTAAAATTTCATCAGAGGAAGTTCAAAGAGATAGAACAGTAGCAGGAATTCACAAAAATATACTAGGGATAGCACTCCAAGTATATAAAATAAGGAAAAATATGGCGAAGGTAGAAATAGCAGTGGTCGAGCCTAAGCTCGACGAGAGAATTCAAAAAATGGAATCATTAGTGGGAAAGTATGACAATGCGTCGCTGATCGATACATATTTCAAAGATTCATACCAATTTATATCTATGAAGAGATGGGTATACATAGAGAATTATGCTATAGAAGGAGGAGGTGAAGCAACGAGAATGAATCCAGAGTTCAGAGGTATCCAGAAATCGACAATATTGAACCTCTCGGTGTTTGGAACAATGGGAGCAGCAATGCAGTGTACAAAATTCCTGCTGAGTAGACTCTAGAATGGACTGTGGCTAGGGCGGGAGATACCGATACATGTAGAGGATATCAACAGGCTCACGGGATTATCAGTAGAGGGGAAGGATGTCTCCATGACATTCTAGAACGTGTCAAAGAGAGCCAAGAAAGCGGGAGACTGTGATTAATATAAGAAATATGAGACCAGAAGAGGAGGGAAGGGGGCGAAAATAGACCTCATCAATAGTCCAGCAGTCAGATTAGTTAATAGCAGGTAAGATGACGAGGCACTACACCAAGGGCTAATTCACCCTCGACACCATTTTAGTTTCGGAACATTGCCTCCAGGGAACCCAGCTGAACTGGTGTACATTTTTATTAAACGAGCTATTTGAGGCATGCGAAGATAACTACATAAGGGCCACAGGGTTCATATATGGTTACCTCATAATGGCATTTGCAATGTGGAAATGGACTCACCCGAGATTAAGACAGCTTGCGGAAACCACACCTCACAAGCCAATGGCGACGGAGTTTATGCTCTCGAAAATCTTAGGAGATCCCATCACAAAGGAGGTAAATGAGGAAGCTTTCTCATTCTGGTACAGGAAGATGGTGGATGTGGTGGCGAGACAACAACAAGTTTTGAGGAACCTGTTGGATAGATCTTCCTCACAGATATGGTTTTGGGTCACCCACAAGTAGACATACATTAGACCCACTTGCGTGGACGAAACCATGTTCAAAATGATACCATTGAAAATTTAGGTTGAGTTCCACACCGAAGTCTATTCATTGCTAGGAGTTGGAATGGAGATCAAAAGTGGAATACATCACTATTTGTTCGAGGGCATGCTGCCAAGAGCACTACCGGGGGAGACACCAAAGGAATCAGCGAGTAGAGTTTCTCGACTACTGCTAACACCTTTACTAGAATATTTGGACACGAGGGTTGTTAGGGTCCTATAATAATAGGATTCATAAATTTTTAATTGACTATGATAGTCTTGTAAATATGTACATACCTTGCTTTCTGCAAGTTTTTTTCCCATATTTTGAAAAATGAAAAATAATAAAAAATAAAAGAGGATAAAAAGTCCTAAAAGAATGATCAAAGGACTTAGAAAAATATAGACCCCAAAATAAAAAGAGATGAAAATAAAACCTGAAAGTGAGCAAGTCAAAATGCCACTACGATTTACTTTTACTGCAAGAATAATTATTATGTGCAGATTTTCAATAAATGCCATAATCCATGATTAGTTAAATAGTTTAATCTTAAATTTTCATGCTTTGAATTTCATGTTTTAGATAGAGAATAAAGATGTGTCAAATAGTATAAACTTGACAAATCAATAGTTAAGATAGAGAATAAATGAGGAGCTCAATAGTTTAATCTGAGCCCTCGAATGAAATAAGATTAAACTTAGATATTTTTTATGCTTTGAAAGAAAATGGATTTAGGGTTGCAAGCTTAAATGCACCCATGAAAATGAAGTAAAAAGAGTTAGAAATAAATATGGGTAGGTAGAAATTAGTTTTGTAGGCATGTAATAAAGCATCATCGGGCAAAAATCACTAATTTTCCCTCCCCTAAAATTATTCAGTATTCTAAACTATCAGTTAGAAAGGCTCAGAGCATTTCTCTAACTTATGTTGGGACCAGACCTAAGGCTCAATGACTGACTGGTTAAAAATATTGAATTCCTACATGAAACTCATATTCATCAGCATTCACCCTTCATCCATTAATCATAATCCCTTTTTCCTAAGTAAAAACACATGTTTACTTAGTTAAAGTGAAACCCTAAGTAACTAATTTCATTTTCCTTTCAAAAACACTCAAAACCCATGAAATGCATTTTATCCTAAGTCTAAATGTGAAAAAAATACAACAAAGAGAAGCCATGCATATTTTTACTTTACTTAGATTTAAAATGTGTATTTTTCATTATATACGCTATCCCCTACACTTCACCCTTATTTCATATTAACTTCTAACTATATATTAATTCCTTAAGTTACACATTCCCATATAGTATTAAATCCCTTTTATTTTTAAATAACCCACAAACCTTTTATTTTACGTTTTAACCAATGTTATAATATTCCATGTGCGAAATATAAATCTCGCCCCTATCCCATTGGTTTAAAATATCTATTAGAACTTATCCCGCCCCCTCTAGTTTAAAACAACTGTCAAAGGTTCAAAAACTATATAATATTAAACCTGCACCCATATGTATGATTTAAACATTGTTAAAGGTTTAAATTAATACATAAACCTTACCTCGCCGCATTATCATTCAAACCTAAGGTTTGAATGTATTAAACGCTTATTTCTAAAATTTAAACCTCCCCGTTGTGTCAATATACCCCAGCCCCACTATCAAATCGCTACGTAGCTTTCACAATTGATCCGGGCCATTTGCAATCGAACCCCACAATATGACGGCTAAAAACCAATATCACAAATAAAATAGCACGAAATTCCTCATCTCATTTCTACGGGAAATGGGCAGTATTGGGATTTTCTCCCTCCTCCACGTGGTCAATAGTTATTGGATCACGGTTTTTCAGTCCAAAACAACTTACCACCCAAATGCCATGCAATAACCATTCGTGGTTTTCATCCTTTGAACCTGAAACCACCAGTTTCATGACTTTATTCCCATTAATTGTTGACGCCGTTTTAACCTAATATGACTAATAAACATAGGAAATGCATTCATTTCCTCTCCTACTGTGCATAAACCCTGTATAAGACCCTGACTCTAGAACAAGCATGTTTCCGCCATTTCCATTCCAAAAGACTGCAAATTTTGGCCTGAACCTATTTGAAGACCACCAAGAAGCTTTGCATAGTTCCAGAGATCGAAAAGATACCACAGAAGCCATTCAACCCGTTCAAAACCTTCATAAACCATCTTCAAAGCCCAATACCTTCGTATAACAGGAATTATTCAAGAAAATTAAGCCTGTTTCAATCTAAAAATACTTATTAAAAGAAAAATTGCATTCAGAGTTCAAATTTAACAACTGAACCCTGTCAAAAAATCCAAAAAAAACAAGCCAAACCCTGTCAAATGTTCTGCAAAAAACTTTGTTTCTTGTTGCGCATTGTTTTAAAGTGAAAATGTGAGTTTTAATAGTTTCTATAAACTATTTAAACTCTAAATTAAGCTAGAAATCCTCTAAAGGTATCCTAAAGCCTCTGTACCCAATCTCAAAATGATTTTTAGCCCAATTGCTCAGCGAAAAAGCCCAATAAACCCCTGTTTTTTGTGTCTAAACCAGTAAAAGCCTATAAATCCTATTTAGAATAAAAAATTGAAGAATAAAACCAAGAAAGAGACCATACTTTGCCCATTTTCTATAAAATAAACCTCTGCCAAAGTAAAATTACTTCTGCAAATTGTTTAATCTTGCAGAAGTAGCCTAAATGACTAAAAAGTAGAGTTCTAGCAATCCTGAAGGTTCCAAAGTACCAAAAAAAACTCTAGCCATGAATTCTAAGACTACTATTGTTGTAAATCCTTTACATCCCCTTGTCATAGACATTGAGCACATTCCATTAGCTGATGTTGACTACAAAATAGCAGACCCAATTGTTGAATTTAATCTGCTAGACATTCATAACTGGAGCTATGAAAAATCCTTAGATAATGAAGAAGAAGTTCATATTTGGGAATCACACTTGCTCAAATATGTTGCTCCAGTAACTCATCCATGTCAAGAGTTCATTAGGTTATGTCAACATTATTATGTGCTTGAGCAGAGAGCCATAGTAAATGCCAACAAAGAAGTTCTTTTTACCATTACTATTGAATCCATCAACCAAATGCTACAACTTCAACCTGATCCTCAAGCAGTCCCTTTATCTATAGAGGCCCTTACCAAGCTATATATTGGCCCAGATTTTCCTAAAAGATTCCCAATATTCCAAACATTTATGCCTTTGCATGTAAAGATTCCTCAAATTAATCCTCCATATTCCACTTCGAAATTTCTAGAGGGTTCAAGGCATGTAATTTCCATGCTTTCATCCATTCTAGGGTATTTCACTTATGAATACACAGATGAACCCATTTTAGGTTTCTTGTCTACATTTACCCCAGGTCAACCTCAATTTGTTATTTTTTATTATGCTGGATATATTGCAGATAATATCCATGATCAATTGGTTAAATTTCCAATTGAAGGAGTGTTCAGATACACTTCTTTCCTCCTCCACATGTTCTTATATTTCCAAGCAGATAGATTTCCATTTGCTCTTCAAAATCTTGATGTAGAGGGAAATCCTCTTTCAGTTATTTTCTGGACCTATTTGATCAGGAAAGAGTCCACAGAGTTCACATATGCAGAGTTTTTAGATTCATTCATCTATCCATTGATCCAAATATTAACAAATATAGAGCAGCCAAGGATAAGTGATGAGATGAAGAAGATTTTACAATTGTCAGAGCAAACGAAGACTAGTGATTGGTAACTATATGAAAAACATATTGAAATTAGAGTGTTTGGATCTAATTTGTTTCCCTATAAGCTTCCCAAACATGTATCCATGAAAGTTTTTACCTTGGAGTATATCAAGCAAATATTAAACTCTGATTCTATCAATTTTTTAGCAACAAAGAAGAAAACAAAATTCAAATTGAAGAATCAAGTAGGACCATTTATTTGCAATCAAAGGGATGTAGAGGCAGAAGGAACTAAACAGCTATTGGAGTGCATATTTGAAGAAAGTTTACCTTGGAATTATGATCCACAAGGGATTCTAAGTAAGATGAGGGTTAAATTTAAGTTAACACCCTTCATTCATGAGACAAATACAGAGATAGAAAAATATGCAAATCAGACTGAGTGGACAAAGAATACTTTAATATATGCAGTGAAGAAAAGTGATACTAGTCACACTTTAGAGACTGCTGATCAAACAAATAAATCCACTAAGAGAGTAAGAGAAGAAGGTACCTATGTTGCTGAAACCACTACTAAAACAAGGTTCAAAATCATATATAATAAAAGGCCTAAAACAGATTCAGTAGGTAAAGATAAAGTAACCATTGATGTTGAAGAAACAGATCTTATAGATACCAACACAGATGTTGCCACTGTCATCATCAATGAGCCAATTACTGAGAATCAGAATGAAGAACAAGTTGACAATAAAAAATCATAGTTAATATAAAAACAATAGAGCATGGAAGCTTCATCCTCACAGGTAGCTGAGGAGAAATATCTAGATATCAAAGAAAAGTATAAACAGATCAAGTTAAATAATGAAGAAATAAAAAACAATATCAACTCCCAACATCTGAAACAAACACCCAGTGTGCAGAACATACTTTTATCTGCCTTTTATTATTCAAACAAAAAGTTAATCATGTCAGTATTGCAGCCTACATTCAAATCCCTAAAGACAGTTGCAGACTATAAGAAGGTTGATTTGGAAGTCCAAACAGAAAAAATACATGCTCTTAATCAGATTGAATTCCATAGACAGACTTTAGAAATGTTGTACTCTACTATTACAGCTAAAGCCACGAGTGCTCAGAAACTCCAGAACACCATCGCAAATATGAAAGATCAGATGAAATTGGAAAAAGCATCCTTGTATGCTAAGGATCTAAGAATCAATTTTTTGGAAGAATTGGTCATACAGATTGGATTTGACCCAGCAAATGTCAAGGCAGCAGAACAATTAATAAAGAAAAAGAATGAGGATATTACAGCTTTGAAGAAACAGCTTAAACTTCCTCAAAGTGAACATCCTCAAGCCAAGGAAATAATAGAAGGACAAAATTAGAAAGATGATATGATGAACATAATATTTCAGCTTACAACACAGATAAAAGAAATGGAGATTCAGATGGACAAGCTTGTCCAGGAGAAAGAAACACCAAAAACACAGGAAGCACCTACAATCATCGCTATGGTTACTACAGCTATGCCATCAACTCTAGCTGAAGAGTTGGCACCTAAAGTTCCACTGGCTATTGCAGTGCTAATGACATCATCCACATCATCAGCTACAGAGTCATCTATAAGAGCAGTTCATTCTATAGATGAGGCTAACAAAATAGTAAAGGCCATGGAAGAAATGTATCTTAAGACAAGTGAAATTAATAAGTTGAAATAGATGATTGAAAATGTTGAAGATCAAAAGAAGTTGGCTCAAATTAATGCAAAAACTCATGAGCAAAAGGCCATCATATTAATTGAAGAATTAAAGAAATTACAGAAGGAATTGACCTTGAAGGAACATATTTCCTATGTGAAAAATCATTTGTGGAACAATATCATAGAAGCCATCAATGATGTATGACCTTCCATTCAAGTGATTTTTGAACAAAGAGACTTACTAAAAGCAGCATTAGAAGAGATCCAAAAGACTAAAGAGGAATTGGATAACAAACCAGAACAAGCTTTAGAACTGATAAAGTTTCTCAAGAGCAATAATAGGCAAGAGTTGGAAGAACTTGAAATTATTGATATACGTGAAACTATCCTTGAGATAAAGAAGGTTATAACCAAAAAGAAACTGATGAAGTAGTTAGAGGAAAAGTGTGAGAACATGAACATTTCCATAACCAGGTTTATGGTCAAATTTGAGAATCTAAGACAAATAATTTTGCCTAATACTTTGGTCATCAATGACAAATTAATGCCTCAAGAGGATTATAATAAAAGGATCAGAGAATATGCCAAGGAACAATTTGAGAAAGCAAGTGGTGGACAAGGCATTCCAATAGGAAAATTCTTACTCGGGAGTTTTGAAGACTTATTTTACTTGCAGCATGAGATAAAACACTTGTTTGTTATTAAACCAACTTTTTCCAGGTAGACAGAAGCAGATGAAAACTTCAAGAAGCTGAAGAAAATACAAATTCCAAGTGAGGAATATTGGCAGTCATTAACAGATTTACTGTGAAAAGTAAGAAGACAGAAAAGATAATAGTGAAAACAATTTGCTGATTTATCAGTCAAAACCGATTTTTTACAGTAGTAAACATGTTTTACAAATGCTCAAAGAGTATCAATGAAAGAGTATCAGATAAGCAGATCAGATTTCAAAACAAACTCAAAATATCTAAAGCCAGCAATGAGGACAACAAGGCAGCCAGCTGCATGTTATCCACAATCAATTTCTATTTTATTTGAATTGATAGGAAACTTGTTGATTTGTTGAGCAGCTATCTCTATTATTATTGTAAAGATATATTATTTCCCTTAGATAATTCCTAGAAGCATTCTAGGATATTTTGTAAACAATTATGTATAAATACTTCATCTTTAGAAGTATTATTGTGGAATAAATTGCTGAAGATTTCTATAGTCATTTTTGTGGACTTGAAGGCTTTTTGTGCTTCAAATTTTGAGTAGCAGACTGGATCAGATCAACTAGCATCATGTTTCAGGATTCATGTGATGAACTATTTGGAGTGAAGTATTTTCTACTTGTCATTGTTATCTTTCTTTGTTACATGCAATCCATTATGTGCTCTAAATTTTAATGAATGAATAGGATGATTACTACATGATTTGTTAAAAGCACCTTGTCTTAACTATTTGTCATTTCTATTTTTCCTTCTGATTTCCAGAGTAGGGAACCCTTAATTTCTCCCTCTTTTGTTTGACCTCTGCCTACTACTTCCCTTTTTCGGATCAAAGAACCCTTCATTGCTCTTTATGCTGATCTTATCACCTCACAAAACAACTTTCCAAGATATCCAAGGGTTATCTATCTTGCCTTGAAAACATTTGAATTTTTCGACTTGATCCTAGTTCTGTCTGCTTGACTTTTGACTCCTCAGCCCAATGGACAAATAGATTTCACACTATCCATCTCTTCCAGTGATTTTTCCCACCAAACCAATCAAAACCAAAACCAATTGCACAATCATAACTAGCTTAATATTTAATAAAACAAACAAAGTTAAATCTTATAGAGAGAGCCCTCTCTGAACCCTAGGAAGGCTAGATCCTAGAGTTTAAAAGTTGGTATGTGGTTACCTCTAGTTTTCTCAACTAAAAACCAAAAATATCACAATTAGAGAATTACTGGAGTGATAACAAGGGTAAAGGGATTCAATCGGGTGACACAAACTCTAACAAGTGCTTCTCCTATATTTTCTTCTTTTATAGATTTTCAGTATTCAAATTCTGCATCACCATCCATGATTACACCTCTTGTCTCTGCCCTACCTTCAACCATGTTCAATTCACCCCCAACAACCACAATACCTTCAATCTGGAAGATTAAGGCACCTAAACCACCAGTAGCTACCCCTAAGGCCAATAAAGAAAGAATTATGGTGCCTAGGCAAATAGTTGACCTCACCGAGGAAGATCAGACCCAACGCATGGATACGGGAGTACCAATTCAAGAAGAGCTAGAGGTTGCCACCCAGGTCACCTTTGAGCTACCTGTGTTTAATCCATTCTCAGTTTTGAATATTCAAACATCATCTCCACCCCACACTCACAGCTCTTCACCTTGCACTCACCATTCATCACCCCATACTTCATTTACTTCCAAGGACCAATCCACCCACACTCCATCCACCTCAGCAACTATCTTAGACCTAGTAAAGGTAAGAAACAAGACAAATGGGGACACCGAGGCAGAAGTTAACTCGAGTACGGATATGGTACCCGAGTTTAACCAACCTCTGGTGGGGCAGGGCACTTTCCTCAAAGTATTAGTTCAGGGAGGATCTTTTACTGCAAACACAACGCCCTCGCTAGAAGAGCTGAACACATTTCAGTAGGCCAATTTAATACCACAGCAAATTCAGTTGACCACAAGTATGAATAATCCAGAAAGTTAGCTATTGCAACAGAACCAACCCGCATCACCACATGAGCACTCAACAAGATCAATAGCCATCGGGAAACCCCTCAAAGAAAGACTGCCAGCCTGTGACATGTCAAGAGTTGAGAGTATGCAGACCTGGGGAACTAAAAAACTATACAACTTCATTCAGCGAGCAGCACAACAGGTAGAAGGGATACATAACGACCTGCAGGAGAGGTTTGAGCAGCAACAACAGTAGATCAATGCACGTACTGAAGAGCACAATTAACTAAAAGTGGAGAAGGAAAGTCTACAGGACAGCTAGAAAAGGTAACGGGGATCTTCAAGGTTATCTGGCCAATAGTAATTGCCTAGGATGAAAAGACACCGGATGACATATCGAACTGCTCCATGGTCGAATGGTCTATCCAAATAAAGATAACATGTGCAAATCTCAGCAAGGAAAACCAAGAGCTCAAAAAAATGCTTGCAGCACGACCAGCATTACCAGATCCTGCTATGATATATGCTCAGAAGGTTATCGAGAAATAGAAGTAGGTAATCAGAATGCAAGAAACCTTGGGGATGATAGTCAGAGAGGCTTACAACCTCCTGAAGCATTTACACGAATTCTCCATTTTTTTAACTATGAAATCCCAACCTATCTCAGCACAACTTCAACAAATTTCACAAGAGACCAAAGAGGCCACGAATCTCGTCGGCATAACTTAGCTCTACAACCAGGCGGAGGTACTAGAAACCAAGATACAAAAGATAGAGGAGCATTTTTCTGCCACAAAGTAGGTCCTCAAGAAGCTAAGGCAACAAGTCAAGTAGAAAATAGAGGAAATACAGCAGATGGCAGCCGAGGCCAAGATAAAAATCCAAGAAGTGTTCAGCAATCTACCACCTGTAGTAAGTGAAATCGAGGCTGAAAGAGTTGCCACCGAAACCGACCAGCTCATGAAGGAATGGAAACAGGAAATCAATGAGTTCACAGGACTCAAGTCTTCAGCCTTGAGAAAGGTTCATGAGTTGGGGCCTTTGTTTGGACAGAGAGAGGAAACAGAGAAGCCAAAGTCAGTTGCAGAAGCAGACAGACCAATGGAAACCACAGCACCAGGAAAATATTGAATCAGGATGAGTCAATAGCATGTGGTTGGGGCCTATTGGGGCATTTTTTTGAAAAAGGAATAGTTCTGAGTAGCAAAGAATAGGTGGAAAAGAACAATCATGGTAGAAAGGGAGTTGTCAGGGTTGCAGATAGCTAGAAGATAGGTGGCATGACAGTTGCGGAAAATAGCATAGATGGTAGGTATGGGAGACAAAGACAATCAACAAAACTCCCAGTAATGAGGAAGAAGAAGGAAATAGCAAGGCAGGAAAATAAGAAAGACTGACAGTCACATTAGCAGAAGAACATATAGGCAATCATCCAGCGTAGACAGAGGAGTTAGTCTAGCAGAGGGTTGAGTGAGAGAGACGTAGGAGAGCTCTGTTAGATATTTGTTTTATTGAACCATCTTGTAATAGACTCTGTGGAGTGATGTAAGCTGTTTGATAGTGATAATGAAATATGGTTCTTTTTGTGTTTGTTGTTTTGATTTAAGTGTTAATTAGTTGCTTATTATGAATGTATGCCACGTTTTAAATTTTAATTCAACATCCTGAATGTGATTAATGAGTAATGTATTATACTTAGTAGCGAGATCTGGTTGCTGTTTCAAGTTCCTTTAGTTGCTTTTTATGGTTGTGATAGTTTGATACTTGATCTGTCTCCTAACCTCACTAAGGTCACGACACGCCTCCGGTGAGACGCTCTGCTCCTTGGAGTAGGGTGAAAATGCCGGCATTGTGCTAGATTACTGTAGAAACCTTGTTGGCCTCTATTCTGAACCTGGGTCTTGCTTAGAGACCTCCTTTTTTGCCAACACAGCATAAATGATAAGTCATAACGTGCATAGACAGATCTTCTCTAGAATTTCCATTGAATCTCAAAAAATCAGAGGGTAATTTATGAGGAATCACCCGCCACCAAGGTAAATAATGAATCGCATCATTAGTGATTCAGATTAAATTAGGTAACTCTAATGTTGCAACAAATGGAAACTGTCGATTTAGATCAGGTTGAGCATAAAAAGAGTAAGATGGAATTGCGTGGGCAATAGGCCATTGTGCACCAACATAAGGATTTTGTTTTTGGTAACCCAGATAGGGGTAAGTTTGACAAAAACCTTGATAGGATTGTTGACCAAGACCTCGATAAGATTGAAATTTTTGGAATGGTTTTTTTGGTTGGCATGGGATTTGATAAAAATTTTGTTGCTTCCCAGGATAATTTTGACCAGGTTGTGAATAGATAGGACCACTAGAAACCTATGACAAGGGTAAACTAGCCTATGGTTGTAAAATTCCTAATACAGATGGTTGTTCAATAGCAACCTGGGAAGACGGAGTCTGTAGACCTAAAACATGAGGGTCAGGGGTTGAAGAACCTGCTTGAGAATACTAAGCAATAACCAAAAATTAATAATAGACGTAGTAGGTATAGATGCAACAACTTGAACTGGTTGATATTGATACACAATCGTTTGCGGCTGAATAGGAAAAGTAGGCTTCCATTGACAAACAAGCATTCCAGCATAATATTGACCTAAAAACGAAGGAGTACTACCATATGGCCTAAACATTTTTTTCCCCACAACATATGGAGTATAAGGATATTGCACATATTGACTTTCATATGATGGGATTCCAGCAAATACTAGGTAAGATGGATGGTAATTTGATGGACCTGCCTAATATTGAGCTGATGATGTCAGTAAAGGATAAGGTCATTCAATACTCATTGTTAGGGTCCTACAAATATATGATTCATAATTTTGAATTGAATATTGATAGTCTTGTAAAATATGTACATACCTTGCTTTCTGCAAGTTGTTTTCCCATATTTTGAAAAAAATAAAAAATAAAAAAGAGGGTAAAAGTCCTAAAAGAAAGATCAAAGGAGTTAAAAAATATATACCCCAAAAGAAAAAGATGAGAATAAAACATGAAAGTGTGCAAGTCCAAATGCCACTACTTTTTACTTTTTGCAAATAAATTATGGCAGAGTGTCAATAAATGCCACAATCCATGATGAGTTAAATTGTTTAAACTTGACTTTTCATGTTTTCAATTTCCATGTTTTAGATAGTGAATAAATATTGGTCAGACAACTTAATCCTGACTAATCATTAGTTAGGTAGAAAATATATGAGGAGCTCAACAGTTTAATATGAGCCCTTAGATGAAATAAGGTAGAATTAGATAGTTTTATTCTTTCAAAAGAATAAAATGTTTCAAGGTAGAAAGCTTAAATGCACCTGCTAAAAGGAAGAAAAAATAATGTTAGAGTAATGTAGGCTAGGTAGAAAGAAGTGGGAAAAATCATGTAATATTCATCACCAGGCAAAAATCACTAATTACCCTTCCCCTGTAAATATTCAGTATTATATACTTCTAGTTAAAGAGGCTCAGAGCATTTCTCTAACTTTTGTTGGGACCGGACCCAAGGCTTGATGACTGGATAGTGTAAAATGTTGAATTCTTATGATAAAATCCCCTTTACCATTATTTATCCCTCATTCATATATTTAATTCATATTCGTAAGTAAAGAATCCTTCTTACTTAATGAAACCTAAAATCCCATTTAATTAACTTCCTTCATTCATAAAGAATACAAAAACCCTAAAAAAAAACTCTATCCTAAGTAAATTGGAGAAATGATGAAATAATAAGCTTTGCTTTTATTTATTCACTCTACTTGGTCATTTAGTGTATTTTTGTGTATTCCATCTCCCCTTGTCATATGAAATTTTAACTTATGCTATCAATTCCCTAAAAATACCTTATCCTATCTATATAATTCCATTTATCTAAAATACCCCCTAAAACCCACTATTATAAAGATTTTATACCAAAGATATTATCCACATGCTAAATTAAAAACCTAAATAATGCTCCCTTCGGTCTAAAACTAACTTTAATTAAATACCCGACCCCTATGGTTATTAGACCCTTCAATGGTCTAAAAACTATATAATAAAATAAATAATGAAAATATGGCTTTCCATGCATATCCTGTGTATTTGGAAACGAAAAAACATTGCCCAGCCCATCACATTTTTATCCTAAGTGTTAAAGATAGATTAAGTCTTTTATAAAGGTTCAACCCCCGTGCCTTTGAAATACACTTACCAACCTTTACTCACATCAGCTTTTAACCCGAGGTGCTATCACGATTAAGACTAAGGTTTATTTTCCATTGAAATTAAACTTTTCCTTTGTATCTTATCCCCGCTATGTAAAGCCCCAAGCTTTACATAGGCTAAACTGTAGTTAACCATATAACCCTGCATCATGCACCTCCGCCCATATATATAAAACTCTTATATATATATAAATACCATCATTTTAACCCCTCTTTAACCTTATATTATCTCGTATACAAAATCCCCGCTTACACATACTTTAAACCTTTATCCATTGAAAAACAAAAGGTTTAAACCCCGGTCCCACCATATTTTCGACCGCACCTTCCCAAGGAAATCGTGACCATTGGCTTCTTTTCTGCAGATCCAACGGCACAAGATCGATGTCGCGCTCACAAACTGATCATCCGCCCAAAGCCCAAACGGACGCGAAATGGCTTGTTTTACCCATTCCGCCTCCTACGATGTGGCATCCTCTCATAGGATCGCATTCGTTTCAACAAAAACTACTTACTGCCTGAGCTCAACGTGAAAACTACTAACAGTCTCATTTTTTGAAAATCCAAACCACTCCCGCCAATGGATTAGACATGCATTTAATGCATTTTATGATGATTCATATCAAAGGTTAAAACCTTTGATATATCATTTTTGATGTTTATTTGCACATTTCAAACTGTAAAAAGCTCTGATAAACTGTGTGACAACCCTTTGTCCCAAATTGTCATTTTATACCCAAAGAAAATCAAATTTGACTACAGATTCCCTATTTGAAGACCGGAAAACCCATTCTCTACTCCAGCAAGTCGAACCAGACCTTACATTTGGCCTCAAACCTATGAAACCCTTTCAAGCATACAGATACCTGTGATTTAAGGTATTTTTCATCAGATTAAAACCCTACAAAGTCAATTCTAAGCTGTCCATAATTAAAACAATCTTTTAATTAGAATAACTCATCGGAGAAAATGCCCAAAAATGCCCAAAATAGGCTGAACCCTGGCCGATTTTTACCAAAAAATTACGTGTTCGAAAAAACCACTTTGAAGGCAATATCCTCAATTTGTGACTTCTGAAGATCAATTTCAAAAATAGAAAAGGTTTTAAAGCCTATAGATATCTTAAGAACTCCTTTTTGTAGACCAATCTATTCAGGAAACCCTCGTTTATATCCTCTGACAAATAAAAACAACTCCTGCAAACAATTTAAGCTTGCAGTAGTTATTTCAAAATGACCAAAAAGTAGATCATAGCTAAACCTGGAGGTTCTAAACCAACCAAGCCTGGGGTATCCAAACCTCCTAAATATGTAACATCTAAATCTATTAAATCTACTCCAGTCCTCACTGCTAAATCCACTATGTCAGTAAATCCCCTCTAGCTACCTGTAGCTACTGTAGAAACCCTTCCATTGACTGATATGGACTCTAAGATTGTTGATCCTATTGTACAATTCAACTTCTTAGAAATACATAATTGGTGCTACGATAAATACTTGGACAAAGATGAAATGCCTATTTGGGAGACTCATTTGCCCAAATATGTAGTTCCATTGACCCACCCTGGACAAGACCTTGTTATATTATGTCAAAAACATTATGAACTAGACCAAAGGGCCATTGTTCATACTGACAGAGAAATCCTTTTTACCATCACAATAGAGTCAATAAATCAAATGTTGCAATTATAGTTTGATCCTCAATCAGTCCCCCTATCTATAGAAGCTTTGACCCAGTTGTACTTAGGCCTAGATTTCCCAATGAAGTTTATTATATTTCAAAACTTTTTTCCTTCCCATGTTGACATTCCTAAAATAAACCCTCCTTATTCTACTGCCAAATTTCCTGAAGGGTCTAGACATATTATCTCAATGCTATATTTTATACTGGGATACTTTACAGATGAATTCACTGATGAATCCATTCTTGGCTTTCTACCCACCTTATCTCTAGGCCAATCTCCAGCAATCATTTTTTATTATGCCAAATTCATAGCAGGCAGTATTCATCATCAGCTGACCAAACTACCCACTGAAGGGGTTTTTAGATACTCATCCTACTTGTTTCACTTATTTTTATTCTTCCAAGCTGATAATTTTCCAATTTCATTCCAAAATATGGACTTAGATGGTAAGCCTCTGTCCATTATCTTCTGGACTTCCTTGCTTAAGAAAGAGGGCAGTAACTTCACTTATACAGATTTTTCAAACCTTTTCCTGCATCCAGCAATGAACATTTTGTACAAAGCAGAGCAGCCCAGAGTCAATGAAGAAATGAAAAGAATCTTGCAAATATTACAACAGAACAAAATGGGAGACTAGTTTCTTTATGAAAAGCATACAAAGATAAGAATTTTTGGATCCAACTTATTACCTTATAAGTTGCCAAAATATATGAGCATGAGAATTTTTACATTGGAGTATTAAAGACAAATTCTCAATTCTCACTCTATTAACTTCTGAGCTGCCAGGAAAAAGACTCAATTCAAGCTAAAGAATTAGGTTGTTCCTTCCATCATAAACAACAGAGAGGCAGAAAAAGAAATCACAAAGAGACGATCAGAGTTTAAATTTCAAGAAAGTTTTCCATGAAACTATGATCCTCAAGGGATCCTGAGAAATTTAAGGGTAAAATGTAAACTAACACCCTTAATACATGAGCTTAAGCCATAGATTAAGAAGTTTTCCAATCAAGAAGAATGGGTGGAGAACACACTGATAGATACAACTACTAATACGGAGACAACATGAAAAATGGTTACAACACAAGCCCTTGAAGTTTTAAAGCAGCCAGAGACTTCAGCCAAAAGAAACAGAGAAGAAGGAGCATACACAATAGAAACAACTACAAAAACTAAATTCAAGCTGATTTATAATAGAAGGCTTAAATTCAGTTCAGTTGGGAAAGAAAAGGTAATTGACATTGAAGATACAAATGCTCCAGAAGTAAATAATGATGAAGCAACAGTGATAGTCAATGAAACTCTTGCAGATATTGAAAAAGAGAAAACAACAGGTAAAGATGATACTCAAATGATTGCAAAACCACCAAATATGGAGGCCTCTTCCTCACAAACATATGATGAAAAGGATTTAGATATCGAAGAGAAATATAAGCAGATAAAACAGAAGAATGAGGAGATCAAGACTGATATATATTCTCAATTCCTCAAGCAAAAACCAGGGAATCAAAATAGGCTACTGATAGCCTTTGATTATTCTACAAACAAAATGATTATGTCATTTTTGCAACCAACTACTTCAGCACCAAAGACAATGGAAGATTATAAAAAGATGGAGTTTGAGGTAGACACTGAAAATGTTCATGAGCTGGACCAAATTGAATTTCATAGACATAGCTCTGAAATGTTGTATTCAACAGTGGTAACTAAAGAAATGATTACTACCAAGTTACAGAATACCATTCTTAATATGCAGGATCAAATGAATTTAGACAAGGGATCTTTGTATGCAAAGGACCTAAGGATTAAAGCCTTAGAGGATTTAGTTTTACAGGTGGGATATGATCCCTCAAATATTCAAGCAGTAGAGTTTTTGGTAAAGAAAAATTATGAGGATATAGCACCTTTGAGGAAACAGCTTAAGCTTCCTCAAAGTGAGCATCCACAAACCAAAGAAATCCTTCAAGATCAAACTGAAAAAGAAGAGATGATGAAGCTCATCCTCAAATTAATTGCTCAGATCAAAGAAATGGAATACGAAATGGACCAGCTTGTCCAAGAGAAGGAAACTGTGAAAAAAACTGACACTCCTATCATTCCTTCAGTTATACCAGTGATTACCACAGCAGTGGCTTCCACATTAGGAGAAAAACTAGCACCAAAAGAACCACTGGCAACCGCAGTACCAGTGATTTCAGCTACTACTTCAACCATAGATTCTTCTACAACACAGGTTCAACAAACAGATGGAGCAAGTGAGATTGTAAAATATATGGAGGAATTTTCTTTGAAAAATAATGAAATCAACAACCTAAAGAAGATGATTGATAATCTTGAAGCTACAAATAAGTTAGCTCTAATAAATGCTAAAACACATGAATAGAAGGCAATCAAACTTGGAGAATAAATCAAGGGCTTACAAAAGGAACTAAATTTCACTGAACAAATTTCATTTGTAAAAAATCATCTATGGCAAACATAATTGAAGACATTCACACTCAATGGCCTTCAATTCAGGTTGTATATGAGCAGAGAGACTTATTATTAGCATCTTAGGCAGAGATTCAAAATACCAAGGATGAGTTAACTGATAAGCCCGCTCAGGCTTTAAAACTCATCACATTCCTGAACAAAAAGAACATGGCAAAATTGGAGGAATTATAGGTATTAGACAGAACAGAAACAATCTTACAGATTAAAAAGGTTGTAACTAAGAAAAATTTGATGAACAACCTGGAAGAGAAATGTGAATCAATGAACATTTCCATAACAAAGTTTATGGTAAAATACATGAACTTAAGACAGAGGGGTCTACCAGACATCCATGTTTTTAATGAAAAACTGATGCCCCAGAAGGATTATGATAAAAATATCAGGGAATTTTCCAAGGAGAAAGTCAACAAACCATTACCACAAGACACTCCCATAGGAAAAGTCCTCCTTCAGCAATTTGAAGATTTGTTCTTTCTACAACATGAGATTAAACATCTCTTTGTGTTCAAGCCCACCTTTGCTAGATACACAGAAGCCGATGAGAATTTCAGGAAGCTAAAGAATGTCAAAATTCCTAATGAAGAATAGTGGCAAACATTTACAGATTTAATGTGACAATGAGAGGTAAAACAATGAAGAAAATTACCTTGAAAAACAATAAAAAATAAACAGTGAAATAAAAGGATAGTCTACTGATTTTTACTGCAATAAGATATAATTTTATAGCAGTAAATAGTGGAAATATCAGTGAAAAGTGTATCAGTGTTAAAGAGTAGCGTTATATAGTATCAGATGAAGGTGTATCAGCTAAGGCAACTCAAATGAAGATATTTTCTAGCAGCCAGCAAGCAGGAAAGCTAATCACTCAAAAGCTCCTTGTTAGATAAAGTAGTTCTATTTATTTTGGATAAGAGGATAGCTTGCTGATTTGTTAAGCAGCTGTCCCTCTTATTTTGTAAATATATTTTCTATTTCCTAAATATATTCCTAGATTTCTCCTAGGATATTTGTAATAACATTCTGAATAAATACTTCTACATTAGAAGTATTCAGGGTGGAATAAAATTTTTGGACTTACTATAGACTTTTTTGCTAAACATTGGAGGCTATTGTGTGTTGATTTCGAAGTAGCAGACTGGACAAAGCTAAACCGGCATCATAATTCAGGATCCCTGTGATAAGATGATGAGTGAAGTACTCCCTTCTTGTCATTGTTTTATTTTCTGAGTTTCATGCAATTCATTATATGTTTTTTCTATCTAAATGTGCAACTAGGAATATTACTACAGGATTAGTCTAGTGCTCCCTATTTTTAACTAGTTACCATTTTAATGTTTTTTGCTGATTTCCAGTGTTAGGAATCCTTGATTGCTCCTACTCCCATTTGACCCCTGCCTCCTTCTTCCATTTTCCGGATCAAAGGATCCTTCATTTCCCTTTATCCTGATCATACCATTTCACCAAAAAACACTTTCCCAAATCTCCAAGGGTTATCTATCTTTCCCTGAATATATTTGTACCTTTTTGGCCTTGAATTCTAGTGCTGCTAGCTAGATTTATACTCCATAGCCCAATGGACAAGTTGATTTCTCTCTATTTTACCTCTAAGTGATTTTTTCCCACCAAAAACTTTTAAAACAAAACCAATTGTTCTATCATAACTAGCCTAAAAACATAAATAAAAAAATAAAAATAAATATTAAAGAGAAAGCCCTCTCTGAAGTTTGGGAAGGCTAGATCCTAGAGTTTCAAGTAGGTTTGTGGTTACCTCTAGTGTTCTTTGACTAAAAACTCAAATCCCACAACTTAAGAAATAACGTATTGGCAAACATACTAGCGACCATACTGGGGAACTAACCAATCTCCACTCTTAAATTTAGTCTGAAAGGAAGATCTTTCAATTATCTTTTTACTTTAAGATTATTTTTATAGGTTGTGGGTATTCAAAACAGTCATTTTGGCTTCTAGAAAAACCTACTATATCAGGTCTAACCTAGATCAGATTGGTAAAAAGAAAAAACAAATTGTCAATTTAGAAACTGAAGTACCATTAAGAAAAGACAATTCTTTACCCAAAGAGTTAGTGAGTTTAAATGATATTGATTTTGATCTAAAGTTTGAATATTCATTGTTCAAAAATAAATTTGAAAACGATTTGAAAAATACTGTTATAGACCCTGTTTTCCTTTCATTTTTGAATGCAAAATAGAAAAATATTTCAGTAGGAACAAATTAAAATAAATATGAATATCAAAATATAGTTGAAAAGATTAATGTTTCATTGATTAAAGATATTAATGAAGCTATTCAATTAGCTCATTTGTTGTCATACATAAAACCTCTAGTTTCTCAATTGCATACAACAATAATACGAATAGCAGATTCATCCTTATATGTTGTTACTTCATTTATAGATACTACTACAATTTCATCTACAAACCATTTCATTCCTAAATTTCCTTTGCAGCCTAGGATATTATTTCCTTCATCCACTCAATCCACTGCATCCACTACTTTGCATTTAGATTTTATAAACACCACATCTTTATTTCCTAGCAATTCCATTTACATACCAGCTTCATTTCCCAGCTCTTCAACTACATTTTTCAGTTCATCAGCTGCTATATCCAGCACTGCACCTATCATTACTGTTATACCTCCCAGTTCAGCAAAGATTCAAGCCATGGTTTCTAGATATGCTCCCCTTGTCTTACCCCAAAACCTCCATGACATGCCTCAAGATTATCAAAAGAATATACCATTGTTTTGATGGTCTTTCACAATATACTGCTCAACAACATGTAACTAATATAACAGATTTTTGTGAAAATTATGAAATTGATGAGTCAGATGTCCATATGTGGTTATTTGCGCAAAGTTTGAAAGGAGAAGTTAAAATATGGTTCAAAAATTTAGATGTTGGTAGTGTACCTGATTTGGTTGCATTTCATAGAATATTTTTAAATAAATGGGAAAGGAAAAAGAACCCCCTTCAAATTTTTCCTGAGTTTGATGCTTTGAAAAGATCACCTACTGAGTCTGTCCAAGATTATTGCACTAGGTACAACAATTTCTACAGTATAATACCTACAAATCTTAAACCTACACCTTACTCTGTTCTACTCAAATTCCCTGATGGATTTGATACAAATATGGCCTATAAATTGAGAGAAAGAGATGCCCAAACCTTAGAACAAATGCAATTATATGTTGTAAGTGTAGAAATCAATATTTTAGCTAGGAATGCCAGACTTAGAAATGAAAGAAGAGTTACAATTAAAGAAGAAAGTTCAAACTCAGATGTTAAAATGGATTTATTTTCTAAAACTTTAGAAAGGGTGGTAGAAATATTAGATAATATAGATAGAAAACCTCAATGGGATAATCAACCTCATATTAGAAATCCCCATTTTAGAAAAAACGCTAATTCTGGAAAAGCTAAAGAAGCATCCCCAGAGAAAAACATTAGGCCCCCATTCCAGGAGAACTATGCTGAAAGTTCTCAAAATAATGATGAAGATGAGGATGACATCAATAATCTAATGGGAATAGATGAAAAAAACACAATTTTCCTCACTCAGGAAGATCTGGAACTATTTGAGCTTCAACAACTCAAATTAAACTCCAATGAATCCTTTGACTACAAACAAGGTTATGACTTTGCTATTAATGAAATTCATAGTCAGTATAACCTTAGAAACACTAAAAATAATGAATCTTCTACTAAAAACAATTCCCAAAATCAAAATAAGAAAAATGTAGAAGCCCCAAAAACAAAAGTTTTGCAAATTCTCCCAAGGGAAAATAAGCAAAATTCCAATCCTTCGAGTCCTAAAAAATCAACTAGTCCCAAAATTGTTGATATTACTAATGAAGTAGCTCAATCTTCCAAAGATGCACAGAAAGCTAATATTGCTGAAGCTTCTAATTCAGTAAAAACAACAAATTTTGATCCTAAAAATATTTTTGCTGATTCTAAATCAGCAAATCCTAGAACAGATAATCCCAGAACACATGCTAATAGTTCTAAGTCTGATAAAATTTCTGCTGCCACACAAACAGTACCTGAAAAAAAAATTAAAAGCAGCAAAACTCAAGAAACTCAGATAGAGAATGCCAAGACAATTGAAGATAGAAATACAACTGTTGAAAATCAATAAAAACCAACTCAAATTATAGTGACTAAAGATGAATTAGTTCAAATTAATAAATCTCAACCCTCATTCAATATTTAGTTTGAAATTGCTAAGTTAAAAATACCTATTCCTTTAACAAAACTGGTTAAAAATAACTTATACAAATCAACTATAACTGAAAATTTGAATATGAATGATGGTGAAGATGCTATTAATTTGAATGATGATCAACCAGAGTTGATTTTCAGCCCTAATGTGAATGGAAATAATTCAAATGGATCATTCCCTCCTTTCTATATCATTCTTACCATCCATGATCAAATTTTACACAACGCTATGTTAGATTCAGGAGCTTCCCATAACTTAGTGCCCAAAGCTATCATGGAAACTCTTAATCTAGAAATAACCAGGCCTTACAAAGATTTGTTTTCATTTGATTCTAGCAAAGTTAAGTGCTTAGGATTCATTAAAGACTTATGTGTGAATTTAGTTCAGTACCCTGGTAAGAGTATGGTAATGGACATTTTAGTAGCTGACATCCCTCCAAAGTATGGTATGCTTCTTTCTCTATCATGGGGAGAAAATTTGTAGAGATCTCTACAATTGGACATGAGCTATGCCACAATATCAGTGGTTGGCCAACCCAAACAGCTATATAGGGAAAAATTAATGAAATTCATGGTCAGTAGTGTTGAGAGATCCATAAATTACCCCATTTATTCTACACCAACTAACCTTGACTCTTTTATTTTGTGTAACTCTGATAACAATGAAATCCAAACTGAACTGATTGATAAAAAGCCAAAACCAAACAATGACAACATATTTCATGAGTCTTGTTAGCACTTAGACTTTGATGGCTATGTAAAAAATCCAGGAGCAGGAGCAGGACTATGGATTACAAATATGGAAACTAATCATTCAGAAGGACATGCCTTCAGACTCAACTTCGAATGTACCAATAACATGGCAGAGTATGAGGCACTCATTCTAGGCCTCCAGATCATCAGAAACTTAGGAGGAAAAATAATACTAATCATGGGAGATTCAGAATTAATCATTAAGAAAATAAATGGAGATTATTCTGTTTATAATCCTAGACTAGCTAGATACAAAGATACAACAATTGATTTAACTGATGATTTATTGGAATGCAAGTTTGCTTCTATACCCAAAAAACAAAACATTCAAGCACATTGTCTAGAAAATTTTGCTAGTACTTGTAACTTACCATTCCAACCAACTCATAGGTACACTGCTAAGGTTAAAAATAGACCAATTACCCTAGATAACCTCAAGTACTGGAAAATTTTCTCTCAGGATGAACATATTTACCATTTTTTAAATAATGAGCAATAATTTCAAAATTGTAAAATAGATATGGACTGTAATATAGATTCGGATTTTGATTGTGAAATAGATAACATAGATGTACATACATTTAACAAACCAAATGTATTTCCTCAATCTGATATAAAAAACTTAGAGGATATAGATATTGAGGAAATCATTGAAGAAGAAATTGACATGTTAGATCTAAAAGATAATTTTTTTCCTAAAGGTTTAACCCCTTTGGAAGACCTTTTTGATTCCAATGATATGCCTAAAAAACCAAAAATGGAACCAGTTAGGTCTGACATTGAGGAATGTAACATTGGGACAGAATTAAAACCAAAAATGATTAAACTGTCTAAATCTTTACTTCCACAAGAAAAGGAAAAATACATTGATATTTTAAAAGAATATCAAGATGTGTTTTCTTGGAGTTATGAAGACCTCAAAGCTTATGACACAAAAATAATCCAACACAAATTCCCATAAAAGATGATCGAAAACCCTTCAAACAAAAATTAAGGAGAATTAATTCTGTTTTATTACCTTTGATAGAAAATGAAGTAAAACACATGTATGATGCTCAGATTTTTGCACCAATTAGATATTATGATTGGGTTTCAAACCTAGTACCAACAAGAAATAAAACAGGTGAAATTAGATTATGTTTCGACTTTAGAAATCTTAAAAAAGTGTCTTTAAAGGATAACTACCCTTTACCAAAGATGGATCATATATTACAAAGGGTATTTGGTTCCTCTAGAATTTCTTTGTTAGATGGCTTTTCAGGATACAACCAGATCCTAGTCCAAAAGGAAGATTAGGCTAAAACAACTTTCACCACTCCTTGGGGCACTTTCATGTATGTGAAAATGCCCTTTGGTCTGATGAATGCAGGAGCAACCTTTCAGAGAGCTATGGACATAGCCTTTGCTAAGGAGATTCATGACTTATTGTTAATTTATCTAGATGACATTACTGTATTTTCCAAATCAAATAATGAACACTTGGACCATTTTAGATAGGTATTTATTAAATGTAGGAAATTTGGCATCCCTTTAAATCCCAAGAAAACTCTCTTTGGATTAGAGGAAGGTAAGTTACTAGGACATATAATTTCAAAATAAGGAAATAGAATTGATCCTGCTAGGATAGAAGCAACTTTGAACATTCATCCACCTAGAAATATCAAAGAATTACAAGCTTTCTTAGGTAAAATTAACTTTTTGAGAAGTTTTATTTCAAACTTAGCTGAAATCATTAGAGAACTGAAAAATATGATAAAAAAAGACTCAACATTAAAATGGACCGTTGAAGTCAAACAATCATTTGAATCCATAAAACAGGCTTTAACTAAAACACCAGTCTTAATCAGCCTAGATTTAAAAAAAGACTTTATAATTTTTTCTTTTGCATCAGAGCATACAATTGCTGCAGTTTTACTGCAGAAGAATGATCAAGGTTTTGAACAGCCTATAAATTTTTTCAATAAAACCCTTAGAGATGCACCTCTAAAATATAACATAATGGAGAAACAAGCCTTACCTTTGGTTAAGGCCATAAAAGATTTCAGAGTTTACATTCTCTATTCCCACATAATTTCCTATGTCCCTATTATGTAGTTAAAGACATTCTTACTCAAGATGGCCCTGATGGAAGAAGAGGTAAGTGGATTGCCACTATCCTAGAATATGACATAGAAATAAAACCAACAAAACTCATTAAAGGACAAGGATTAGCGAGATTGATGGCTGAATCCAACTACAATGCATTAGACATAAATTTTATTGCTCAGATTGATGACTAGGAAGAGATGGCGACTCCAATGATCAGTGAAGCCTTTCTAGATTCACCTTGGTACTCAGATATTATCTTTGTACTTACAAAATTACAAGGTCCTCCTGGATTATCAAGGACAAAAGCTAGATTTCTTAAACTTAAAGAAATGAGAATTTGTATTTTAGATAATGTGCTTTTTTGGAAAGAACATAGTGGGATATTACTAAATTGTTTACTGAAAGTAGAAGTTGACAAAATAATTGAAGAATTTCATGCAGGTGACTATGGAGGACACTTATATTGGAAAAGTATAGCAGATAAGATCCTGAGAGTTGGTTTCTACTGGCCTACCTTATTTGTTGATGCATGTTAGCCACCTATAAATTTTGTTATACCCAATGGTGGCTAATTTTTTTTTTCAAACCTTCAAAGAGATAGTTCCTTTTGAAAAAATTATCATCATTTGAAGTTTTTTATGATGATTATTACTCTTTGAGATAATCTTCACTGTTGTTCCATTATTACTCCTGAAGAACCTGTTGTTTTACCAGGAGAAAACTGCTTAAGATAGCGCATTTTTCCATCATTTTCACTCATCCTTTCACCCATTTCTCCCTCCTCATAAAACCCTCAAAAACCCTTCATCTAAACCTCAAAAACCATCCCAAATCCCTTTGAACCTCTAAAAAACCCTTTTTTAGGTTTAAAAAACCCTTTTCCCCCTTATCAGAACCCTCAAAATCCTTCAAAAAACCTTTAAAAACTCCACTTTTGCACTGAGGCCTTAAGCCCCTTTGGCCTTAGCCCCAACTCCTTTTTTCTGCATAAAACCCAGAGCCATAACCCAGAGCTAAACCCCATCGCGCAGTCGTAATCGGGGGTTTCTTATCTCCTTATTTTAGTTTACCTTTAAAAAACTCCGATTGCGATTAAGCCTTTTTCTTTTAAACCCCTGATCTTCTCGCCTTCTTCACAAAACCATAGCCCCGCCAACGAGCGCTAAAAACACTAAAAACTCTTTCCAGAACCTTATTTTCCTTTTTTTTTTATAAACCTGACATTTTGTTTTTAAACAAATCTGGGTCATCGATCTCTACAGATCAACACCCATCGGCTAATCGCAATCGCGAGTTCTTCCCATCACAAATCGCAAGTCCCTTTTTCCTATTCCGATGCGATTCTGCGATCTGCCCTTAGTCATCGATCATCCTTCTGATCTGATGGTCAACAAAACATCACATTGCAACTCTTCCCTTCATTCTTTCCCTTTCCCTGTTCCGACGCAATCCCTCCGATTTACTCTCAGTCGTCGAATCCACAAGAACTGATAGTTGAGATTCAATCACGCTCCTCCCTTCGCCTTCCACTGATGTTTTCAATGATTTAATCCTAACCGTTGATCTCTCAAAACGATCCAACGGCCAGCACTTAATCAAATATCGCAAACTCAAAAACCCCAGCGCTTTTTCCTCTTTCCTTTTCCCCAACGCGATTTAATCCTGACCGTTCATTTTGCCAGATCCAACGGCCAGCGTTGCATGGCATCCTGCCCTTATATCACATAAAACCTCCATAGTCCCGACCTCCGATTTAATCTCCGCCATCGATCTCTCCTTAGATCAGACGGCCCACGTCGTGTCGCTCCATCGCATCGCAAAATTCAAAGACTTAGTCCCTTGCCTTGTTTCCTCTGATTGTCGATTCCCAATTTAATCTTAGCCATCGAATCCACAAGAACCGACGACTGAGATCATAACGCGCTCCATTCATAATCCATTCATCATCGATCCATCTTCAAATCTCCATTGTTGATCTATATCGTGATCCGACATCTCTCACTTAACCCGTCGATCTCCTCCTGCGTACTCCTGGTCCCACCACCAACGCCCTCTTTTCCTCTCATTTTCACTATTTTCCTATGTATTTACCCATGCACAAAGTTTTACATTTTTACATTGAAAACCATATTCCTATGCATATTTAGTTTTAACCTTGGTTTTCATGTAATTATGCCTTTCTCCACCATGGGCCCCACCTACTCTTTACCCCATAGCTTTTCATCCATCACGCTCTACCCGCTCCATTGGATATGGATCCTCCAATCCAACGTCCCAGAATCAATCTCGCCTAAATTTTGAACCCTTCCCACAGTGCACAACTTTTACGCGATAAAAGTGGTTTTCAAAATCCAGATGTCGAACGCTAATCAATATCGCATTCCAAAAGCTAAAACCGCTTGCCCCCCCAGAGCCCGCGCGAAACCATTAATGGTTTTTTGCTATACCGCTTCCCCCTCTACAATGTAAATCTAGATTTGATCCTGACCGTCGATCTCTGAGGTCAGACAGACCTAACTTAATCTCACGCCCCATTTCCCTTTTCACTTAATTTTCTCCCAAAATTTCACCAAGCGATCTCGGCCGTCAATCTCGGAGATCGAACGGTCATGTTTTAAATCTCACCTCCATTTTTCTACCATCAATATCTTCTCCCAAGCGTTTCAATGAATGATCTCAACCATCGATTGTTCTAATCTAACATTCCATGATTCTCTATTGTTAGCGCTCGAGTCTACCTTAGGCTGAAATAAGGTAAAACTCAAGGCAACATCAAACCATGCTCAACCTCGTAGCTAGCCCTACAAGGACAGGAGAGGGCTCTCTCCGGGTCTATCTCGGCAAAAGGTATTCAAAAGGAGCTGAGATGACTTATAATGGATACTGATTTTAGGCTAGTAAATATATAGGAAGGTTTCTTTTAAATTTTTTGGGTTTTTGTTGGAAAAATGGGAAAAACAATTTTGGGCTCGGGGATGAGGCCAGATCTTTGCAGAATTCGAGTTGGGGGAAGGTAGGTAGTAGTATTGATGCTTTTTGATTATGTGTATGGATGGATCAGAATGACAAGGAGCTGAAGAGGGCAAGGGAGAACAAGGATCCTCTCCAAACTGGCGAAAACATATAAAACTAAACAAATTTAAAGGCAAAGCACTGGAATCAATGGATTCTACCTCATTTACTCATTCATTTAGTTTCAAAAGAAAAAGAAGGGAATGGCATACATTAAAAATTAAAGAACTTACAAATAACTGAGAGAACACACCATCAAAACTGAAAGCCACAAGAATCCCAACAGGTGCTGCAAAACCTCTGATCTTTCCTTAGCCAAAATGCAGAAATTATGTACAATAGTGTGCCAAACTTTTTCCAAGAGTCCAACCTGTCCAACCTTTGAAAATGATTGAGAAAATACATCATATAGACCATCCTAACCCCTTCCCATGCCTCTAGGGGTCAAGCTCATGCTTCTAGGAGCAGTTTGAACCAATTCTAAACAAGGAGCTAAAATCAGGCAGCCAAACAACTTGCCTCTAAAAGGAAGGAAACTGATTCATTCACTTGATTTTCACTTTTTTGTGAGTGAATCATCTAGAACAGGTAAAAGTGAGTCAAAATTACATTACAACCACAAAATTACATCAAGATAACTCAAAAATTACATCCACAATCAAAACTGGTCCAATTGGCCGAAATTCTGAGCTGGAAGATGAAAAATTAGCCAATTTTCTCTATGCGCCGCGCGCCACTTGTATGTGCCGCGCGCACTACAAACTCACTTCCACGGCTTCAAAACAAGATTTTCGCCCTTCAACACTCCAATTTGATCTCTGCTCTGATTTTGAGCATATATATTATTGCAAATGGGTTAAATAGCTATGAAAAAGTTTCACAAACCTTCTTGAAACATTAAAGATTGAGTTGATTTGAGCTTTTGTAGAGAAAATGACAAAAATTAGTGTTCTGGCCCAATGCGTTGCGCGCTACATAGTGCATTTTGCAGGAGGCTTTTGGAGGCCTTCCTGGTGTCCAAATTGGGCGTGTAATAGCTCGTTAAAAATATCTTGGAGTATACTTTCCAACCAAAGTGAAATTTGTCAATTTTGAGTTCATTTACCCTATAAAAATGCAAATCTCCCAACACTACTTCCTACAGCTGCATCAATTCTCCTGAGACAACGGTATTCTTGACATTTCTCCAAAACCATTACACCTGTGTAAAAAGTGAAGGAGTTTTTTCTTCCTTGGCATGTTGCGTACAAAAACCTCTCTTAGCTTTCCAAAATTCATCTTTTATTGCTCTGAAACATCATTTGAGTGAAACCTATCCCGATGTGTGAAACAAGGGATCTGTTGAAATGAAGCAACATGAAGGGGATAAGGGGCTTCTAAATTCTTGGGGAAATTTTGGGAAGTAGGGAGGGATGTTAGGAAGTAGGGGAAAGTGGAATCTTAGAGATTGAGTGAGGGGAAGGGGTCCTAAAGGGCAAAACATAGGCCTAGCCTAGAAAATTGCCAAGTTGTGGCAAGAAACTAGGGTTTGTGAAAAAATGAGGAATTTGGGGGATCTCAGTGATGGGAAGTGTTTAATAAGGTACATTAATGATAGGGGAAGGTGTATGAACATCAGGATACAAGTTTTTCTAATGATTTGACCATCCAAAAGAAATTACCTCCAAAACCCTAGGAGAGGGAAATGGACCTTACCTAGGCACAACTGAAGCATGAAAAAGCTGTAAAATGACCCAATGGAACTTGAAATGATGATGAAAACCCTCTGAATGATAGTACACTCAGCTGAATGGTGACATAGACCAACATTTGGACAACTTTGAATAGATGCAAACAAACCCTAGACCTAATGCCTAGTGACCAAATTTTACTTGAAGACTCACTGAAATGACAAAATTTGACCTTGACACCTTAAAATCACTTTGTAAGAGCATGTTTGATCACTGAAGGAAAGCTGCAAAGGCTGACACTAACATTGGCTCCAATGGGGATGGTAGCTCCTTGGAGGTGCCAAGAACGACAGATATTTGGGAGAGCAGACCAGTGCCTTATCCATTGGGCAATGGAATCAAAACACGAAAAATGACATTATGTAGACTGACTCTGACTAAGACTGAAAAACCATAATATAACATGACTAAAACATAACTGACAAACTAGAAGGATGCTCATGATTGAGCTTATTCATCAACCTACTCTAATTGTACTTTTCACCACCTGATCAAGTGAAATGGAACAGCCAATGCAACCATGTAAGCATCTTGGCTGCTATTTTATTTCTTCCCAAATGCTTTCTGATGCGCAGGAAAAGGAAAGAATCGAAAGGCAACTCCCATGGAAATTTGAACTCAAGCTGACTGCTGATAAACTTGCAAAGCATGAATTGACTGGATGACTTCAAGAATACTGCGAAAGGATCTTCATAAACATAGCTATTCATTTCCATTAACACCTCACTGCTCTGGTCCAAGTAATCTTCATAGCTGGATATCAAGACTTTCCTCACATCTGTGCTGTGTTTCTTTGGTGTTTGCAGCAAGCTATCAAAAGGATCCTGAAATTCATGAAAAACCAAACTCTATTGCTGATTCCAGACAGAACAAAAGTCTCCTTTATCAATCTCCTCATATGAAAAATCTGTTGAACAACACAATGAAATTGACTTTTGAACAAGATTATTATCAACATTCTTTTCGGGCACATGGTTAGCCAATGGAGAAGAATTTTTACAGCAAACCTCATCCAGCACACGAGCAATGGGATCATCAAAAACTTGAGAAGAGTGTTGCAATGTATCCATTGAAACTTTATGACCTCCCACTGGCTGTTCATATTTTCCTTGAGATATATTACGAAGATTCTGCCTTATAAACTGAAATGCTTCGAAACAAAAGGGTATAGAATTTTCCTGCATCATCAAATCATGTATTTCAGCTTCCGCACCTTCATCTGTAATCTGACCTTCAATTGCATTGGATGGCTACAAATCTGATGCTACAGGTTGCTCAAGAATTTCGTTATCTGTCTCATCCTTAATATTAACACTAAGAGATTGCTGATTTCTTATAGGCTGCTCATTTGAAGATTTACTATGCAATTTACCCTTCAAAAACTGAAATGATTCAAAACAAAATGGTACGGAGTCACCTTGTATCATTTGATCACATGTACCAGCTTCCATGTCCTCATCTGCAACTTGAAAATCAATGGCTTTCGAGGGCTGAAAATCTGAATATGAGAAGTCTTGAACAAGGTTTTCATTGTGCTCAAGATGGTCCAGATCAAGACTTGTTGACATTTGATTTCTGATTGCATGGTAGTTGTCTCTGATGAAATGAAATGAATCAAAACAAAAAGGCAAAGATCCTTCACTTACTTCAAAATTTGCTGCACTTTCCTCATCATTGTCATAGCTGATATGCATCGGTTGATCACTATACTCGAACTGCTGAAAGTGAACTTCCTCCTCGCACAAACTAGCTGCTGATTCGTCTGCAAGATTATCTTCTGTTTGGAGAACATAATCATCATCATACTGATCAAAATGAGGCAAATCATCAAGCATACATATCATGTCAACAGCTCTCTCTTCTTCAAAATGATCTATAAAATAATCGGTATGACAACTGGGATAAGAAACAAAATGTTTTGGGTCAGCCACTTGTTCTTGAATGTCATTTTCATTTTTTGCAGTCATTTTCCGCACCATCTCTTCTACTGCATTTACGAAAGGATCAATATTTTCATCTGAAGGTGTCAGCTGCTCCGAAACATTCTTCTTTTCTTCTTCCTTCAACCTTGCCCTCAAGATCAGCAAATAAGCCTCCACATTCACTGCCTTGTTCTGCATCTCGTGAAGTGTTGCAATATTCTTTTCTCTCAGCTGAAACTCCATTTCCGGATCAAAAGCACCCGGGTAGTGCAAGAGAGCAGATCTAGGAGAAGGTCTGATATCAACTGGCATCGAATAATAAACTTGGTTAAATGTAGCAGAAAACTGTTGTACTGTCTCCCTTGGCATTCTTTTGAGCTGATTATACTCTTGTATAATCAACAAAAAATTCTGTCCGATCACCCACCTGTCAAGGAAAACTTTGAAAAACTGCTGGAAATCTGAGATGCTCACATCAGGCAGGGCTTTGAACCAACTCTTCACTTGGCCTTTCAAAGAAAGAGAAAAAAGCCTAATACTAACATCCTCTTCATCAACTTCAAAAAGGTCTAGAAAAGTCTCAACATTCTGCACATGTTGCTCAGCGTTGACATTGTTACATTCACCGTCAAATATTGGTAGATATAGGTCATAATTTTTAGGGAAAGCATGAAGAACATAAGGTAAAACAAGAGGTTTATACCGATCTGGGACTACAAATGGTGTAGGAGTATATACAAGAGCTATGGGATTAGCTTGATTTTCTGGCTCATCACTCTGAAGAGAGTCAACATAAGATGTGGGAAAAGTAAGGAGGCCAGGATCAAAGGGAAACTCAGTATTTACATTCTTTGAATGGGTCGAGTGAAGATTTTGATCACTTTTATCATAAAACAAATTTGGAATAACCTTCAGGACAGGTTCAAGAATAGCAAAGAAGTAATTTACAAGAAAGCAGACTAGATCCTGAATACCATTCCACTTTGGATACCTGAACTTTGTGGAAAATCCTTCCATTTTCTCAGAGAAAGAGTCAGTCCTCCAGTGGAGTCTCTACTTCAAATTGGAGTCACCAGGTGAAAGATTTCAACCTTCTTATGTCTGATCATTGTCCACCATCAACCATCATATCTGAACTCGATACATGTACTAGGGCAATTCGCAAATCGGGGGCACATTCACAAGCTAAATAGAATAAGTAAATGACTTTTATCTATGCACTCATGATCAAGGTATTAATTTCCACTGGCGGCTGGGACTCAGATCCCTTAGCTAGCCAAATGATGGCAAGCAAATTCTACGGTGGCGGCCACTATGTTAGCGCTCGAAGTCCTGTGGTGAGAATAGGAGGGTAGAGCTCAGGAGCAACATCAAACCACGCTCGGCCCTCGTAGCTAGCCCTACGGGAGCGGAAAGGGCTCTATGAGGATCTATCTCGGAAAAAGGAGAGTCTCCAAGGGAGACAGATGACTTATAGCTGAATCTTGATTTAGGCTAGTAAATAGATAGGAAGGTTTGTTTTAAATTTTTAGGTTTTTATTTGGGAAAATGGAAAAAAACAATTTTAGGCTCAGGATGAGGCAAGATCTTCCTGAGAATTAGAGTTCAGGGCAAGGTAGTGACAGTAGTGATGCTTTTTGATTATGTGTATGGATGGATCAGAATGACAAGGAGCTGAAGAGGGGAAGGGAGAACAAGGATCCTCTCCAAACTGGCGAAAACATATAAAACTAAACAAATTTAAAGGCAAAGCACTGGAATCAATGGATTCTACCTCATTTACTCATTCATTTAGTTTCAGAAGCAAAAGAAGGGAATGGCATCAATTAAACATTAAAGAACTTACAAATAACTGAGAGAACACACCATCAAAACTGAAAGCCACAAGAATCCCAATAGGTGCTGCAAAACCTCTGATCTTTCCTTAGCCAAAATGCAGAAATTATGTACAATAGTGTGCCAAAATTTTTCCAAGAGTCCAACCTGTCCAACCTTTGAAAATGATTGAGAAAATACATCATATAGACCATCCTAACCCCTTCCCATGCCTCTAGGGGTTGATATCATGCTTCTAGGAGCAGTTTGAACCAATTCTAAACAAGGAGCTAAAATCTAGGTAGCCAAACAACTTGTCTCTAAAAGGAAGGAAACTGATTCATTCACTTGATTTTCACTTTTTTGTGAGTGAATCATCTAGAACAGGTAAAAGTGAGTCAAAATTACATTACAACCACAAAATTACATCAAGATAACTCAAAAATTACATCCACAATCAAAACTGGTCCAACTGGCCGAAATTCTGAGCTGGAAGATGAAAAATTAGCCAATTTTCTCTATGCACCGCGCGCCACTTGTATGCGTCGCGCGCACTACAAACTCACTTCCACGGCTTCAAAACAAGATTTTCACCCTTCGACACTCCAATTTGATCTCTGCTCTGATTTTGAGAATATATCTTGTTGAAAATGGGTTAAATAGCTATGAAAAAGTTGCACAAACCTTCTTGAAACATTAAATATTGAGTTGATTTGAGCTTTTGTAGAGAAAATGACAAAAATTAGTGTTCTGGCCCAATGCGCCGCGCGCTACATAGTGCATTTTGCAGGAGGCTTTTGGAGGCCTTCCCGGTGTCCAAATTGGGCGTGTGATAGCTCGTTGGAAAGCTATTGGAGTCTACTTTCCAGAAAAAGTGAAATTTTGCAATGTGGAGTTCATTTAACCTATCAAAATTCAAATCGCCCAACACTACTTCCTGCAGGTGCATCAATTCTCCTGAGGCAACGGTATTCTTAACATTTCTCCAAAACCATTACACCTGTGTAAAAAGTGAAGGAGGTTTTTCTTCCTTGGCATGTTTTGTACAAAAAAATCTCTCATATTTCCAAAATTCATCTTTTATTGCTCTGAAAAATCATTTGAGTGAAACCTATCCCGATGTGTGAAACAAGGGATTTGTCGAAATGAAGTGAAATGAAGGGGATAAGGGGCTTCTAAATTCTTGGGGAAATTTTGGGAAGTAGGGAGGGATGTTAGGAAGTAGGGGAAAGTGTAATATCAGAGATTGAGTGAGGGGAAGGGGTCCAAAAGGGAAAAACACAGGCCTAGCCTAGAAAATTGCCAAGTTGTGGCAAGAAACTAGGGTTTGTGAAAAAATGAGGAATTTGGGGGATCTCAGTGATGGGGAGTGTTTAATAAGGTACATTAATGATAGGGGAAGGTGTATGAACATCAGGATACAAGGTTTGCTAATGATTTGACCATCCAAGAGAAATTACCTCCAAAACCCTAGGAGAGGGAAATGGACCTTACCTAGGCACAACTGAATCATGAACAAGCTGTAAAATGACCCAGTGGAACTTGACATGATGATGAAAACCCTCTAAATGATGGTACACTCCGTTGAATGGTGACATGGACCGAAATTTGGACAACTTTGAAAAGAGTGAAAACAAACCCTAGACCTAACGCCTAGTGACCAAATTTTGCTTGAAGACTCATTGAAATGACAAAATTTGACCTTGACACCTTAAAATCACTTTTTAAGAGCATGTTTGATCACTGAAGGAAAGCTGCAAAGGCTGACACTAACAGTTGTCACGCCCAAACTCCATTTTTCACCTAGTTAGCTGCTCTACCAGGATTTCCCCCCCATCGCTTGCATTCGCACTTCCTCCGCATCGCTCCGAAATGCTTCCACCAACCCTCCTAAGCAGTTTAAACCATGAATTCGTAGGATTTAAATAATTTTTGTGTTTTTTTGTGTAGGTTTAATGATGTTAAAGTTAAAACTTTCCGCAGGTGATTACACTGTTATTGGCTAAGGATGACGATCCTTACGGCCTTTTGATACATATTAAAGGGTTTCAAAGGGATAATTAAACATTTTTAGGGAGCCGATAAGTCATGATTATTGGTTTTCTAAGAAAAAACTCTAGTAAACCCTCTACACACCTGCAAATAGAAAAACACAATCAACATCAATTATGAAAGCGTATCAGTGTCAAAGATGAAGATTATGGCTAATTAAGCCTAAAACACAAATCTTAAGATAAATCATTGTGTTAATGAAACAGAGAATCAGATCTAGAACACCTCATAGCCACATCAAAAGGGCTAATTGATTCCCCAGCTACCAAATTGACACCTTGCAGTCTCTCTGCCTAAAAGGAATACCTAGATCAAATCTCAGTTTCAAACATCAAGGCCAAAGATAGCTGAAAAGTTATTACAAGCAAATCAAATATCCCAACTGTCAGTAGAAGTTATTATAAAGATAAGAAGAGCCTTAAAGTCAATTTTTTACCCATTAAGCCTAAAAAGCAGAGACAGAGTAAATGAAACAGAGTTATAATTCGATGTTTTCCTGCCTTATGCCTTGAATGGTTTTCGAGGCTAGGAGTTACATTTAGTGTAGAATTAATTACACTACAATCCTAAAAACTCTTCCACCTCCTCATTTCTTCTATAAATACTTCTGAAGAAGATGAGAATTTTTTGGTTGGTCACTAGTTGTAATACTGAAAACTCTCTGAAATAATACATAATCTATTGAAGTTGAGGAAGAAATTGAAGTCTTGGAAGGTTGATGTTGTTTTGACATGCTTGTTCTTGAGAAGGCTCTATCATTGGATCCCTGAGATTTACTGTTGGTGATGTATTATGAACTGTCAGTTGTTTTTCCTGGTTTCATTATGTTTCATAATTTCTTACTACAGTAGGATAAAAAGTTTAGGCTAAGAAATGACTCTTGGAAGCACCTTAGACCTATTTATCCTTCACTATTTTATGTTTTCTTTTGCTGAGGTATTTTAGAGTCTTTAATCTCTCTCTCTAGTCCTCATGCTTGTTTATTTCTCTAATAGTTCAAATAGTTGGTTTCAGCATGACTTATGGTTTTCCCTGCTTGTCTGCTACCACTTGAAAACTGTTTTTGAAGTCTCCCCTTGAAGTAATGTTGTTTATAGTTATTCAAGGAGGTCAGTTTTGATCATGCCCTTTGTCCTTGCTTGAACAATTGTTTTAAGGGTCTTTATAGTTGTGATCATAGATTTTTTTAGGTGTTCCCTCTTCTATGACTGTAATTATCAGTGAATCTTTTATGTTTTCTAAGTCATTTGAAATAAAATATTTGAGGAAATAGGATGTGCTCCTGAATCTTAGATTTCATTTTAAAAGTTGTTTTGAAGTCATTATTTGTTTAAAGTGTGGTTTTTAGAATTCATGGTTAGCCCTGTCTATCAAATACCTCTTTACTATTCAAGTTATGTTTTCAAATTCCCTTTGTTGAGAATTCATTTTCTCTTTCCAAATCATTAATGTCCATCTCATTCCAAAAAACCAAAGGATCCTATGGCCAAGTTAGATTTTCCCTTTGATATCCCATATCCATTGATAAGTTTGTCATAACTTCTTCTTGACTCCATTTCCCAATGAATCTGACACTTCTCCTTTCTACCTATCTTTCCTAGACCATTCATGTTCTGCTATATCAATTCAACCAAACAAACACTTGCACTTAATAACTAGTCTAAAATCAATACTTAAAGCAAACAAGACATATCTTTGAAAACAATTTGATAGATCTCTCTCTAAGAACAGGAGGACTAGATCCTGGAACTCTAAAGATTGGTTCTGATGTTGCCTTGTCTTTTGGTTAGCCAATCTATCAAAACACAGGACGCCAACATAATGGCGATCACGGTGGGACACTGAGTAAAATCCTTAGAAAAAAACACTCACTGTCCATTATAGTATAAGTAGCTCTCTTCAAGCACTACCAAAGCAAATGGTAATTATGATAGAACTTATTTGAATCAGTGACAAACTAAGTAACCCTTAGGATTCTCACAGACCCTTATCAAACCTTGAAGGAATTAGCTAGCTAAGCCATAGGAGTAGACTCTATTTGTTTGAGCACCTTAGCTAAGTGTTAAGATCAGACATAGGACACTCTCATAACCATAGAAACTCAGAAAAACCCAAAAATATTTCAGATTGGCTTCATAATAAACATGGTGGTGGAACCATAAAACATTTTACCTTCACAAAAGCTAAAAAATTTCCACCTGGTGACTCCACTGACCTCTAGTAGGCCTATTACTTCAATAGTCCTTGTAAACTCTCCTGGGAATGCATTGAGCAAGCCCAATCATGCTGTTGGTGGACAAAAAATTTCAAAATCTTCCACCTGGCAACTCCAAAATCCCAAAAGACCTAATGACTCCACTGGGAGAAGACTCTCAACTGGTTGAAAAGACACAGTGACCTCTTTTTACAAACATGGATCCAAGTATAAATAGAGAAGCCAAACTACTAATCATGATGGAAAAAATAATGTATATGCTTGATAGAAAACTGGATGGGTATGAGGCTGATACAAATATTGATTATCTAGAGCATCCCATACCTCCTCCCTTTAAAGAACAACCTCAACCACTACAAGACATGTATGATGAACAAGACATATCTTCGCAAACAATTTGAGAGATCCCTCTCTGAGAACAGGAGGACTAGATCTTGGAACTCTAAATATTGGTTCTGATGTTGCCTTGTATTTTGGTTAGCCAGTCTATCAAAACACAGGACTCCAAAAATGCGAAAAAATTTGGTACTTCATGTCACAAATGTCAAATTTTTGAAGGAAAAAAATAAATTGTTACCTTTACCCTTAAAACCAATTTCAACTGAGATGCCATTTCAACAATGGGGTATAGACTTCATTGGAGAAATTCACCCCCCATCCTCTGGCCAACATAAGTGGATTTTGACTGCCACAAATTACTTTACTAAGTGGATTGAATCCATTCCTACCAGAGAAGCCACTGACACAGTCATTATCTCTTTCATAGAAAACAACCTTTTATCTAGATTTGGATGCCCTCATAAAATAATTACTGATAATGCAGCAGCATTTAAATCTAAGAAAATGATTTCCTTCTGTCACAAGTACCATATTACCCGAGGCCACTCTACTGCTTATTACCCTCAGGGTAATGGCCTAGCTAAATATTCAAATAAAATCCTTGTAAATATCATTAAAAAATTACTTGAAGATAATAAAAAGACTTGGAATAAAAAGTTATTCTATGCTTTATGGGCAGATAGACTTACTACCAAAAAATCAATTGGCACTTCCCCTTATCAATTTGTTTATGGGATGAATGCAATTTTCCCATCATCTTTAAGTGTTCTAGTAATGAAGATCATTCAAAAATCACAAGTGGAAATCAATGAAATACAAAGGAGGATAAATCAAACTATTCATCTACAACAAAAAGGGGAAGAAGTCTATGAGAAATCCCAAGTCATTCATGATAAAATCAAGAAATGTTTTGATAAAATAAGTAAAGAAAATGACTTTTACATTGGAGAGCAAGTATTAAAGTTGGATTCTAGGAGAGAGGCCAAAGGTAATCATGGAAAGTTTGACTTTCTATGGAAATGACTTTATGTAATTTATGGATATAGGGGTAACAATGTTTTATTCATCAAATATTTGGATGGAATAGATATTCAAGAAGGACCAGTTAATGGTAGAATGCTCAAACACTACTATTCTTCTGAGTCAACCAATAGTTAGTCCCAATTACTTTTTACATCATTGTAAATATCCATTGAAGTTTTTAGATTGATTGGATATTTTATTTCCAAAGTTGAAGCCCAGAGAGAAGGCCCTAAGCTTTCAAGAGTAAAATGTCATAAATATGAGTTTTTGCAAAAAACAAAAGACAATTACTGGATCATCATGGTCAAAATTGAAGGCTACTAGTCTTAGAGTTCTTGACATTTCACCAGGAAATGCCATCCCCATGTGAAGCCGCTGTTAGGGTCATATAAATATAGGATTCATAATTTTGAATTGACTATTGAAAGTCTTGTAAAATATGTACATACCTTGCTTTCTGCAATTTTTTTCCCATATTTTGAAAAAAGATAAAAAAATCAAAAATCAAAAAGAGGGTAAAAGTTCTAAAAGAATGATCAAAGGACATCAAAAATATATAACCCAAAAGAAAAAGATGAGAATAAAACATGAAAGTGTGCAAGTCCAAATTCCACTACTTTTTAATTTTTGCAAATAAATTATGGCAGAGTGTCAATAAATGCCATAATCCATAATGATTTAAACTATTTAAACTTGACTTGTCATGTTTTCAATTTCCATATTTTAGATAGTGAATAAAGATTGGTCAAAAAATTTAATCCTGACTAATCATTATTTAGGTAGAAAATATATGAGGAGCTCAACAGTTTAATCTGAGCCCTTGGATGAAATAAGGTAGAATTAGATAGTTTTATGCTTTCAAAAGAATAAAATGTTTCAAGGTAGCAAGCTTATATGCACCTGCTAAAAGGAAGAAAAACAAATGTTAGAGTAATGTTGGGTAGGTAGAAATAAGTGGGAAAATTCATGTAATATTCATCACTAGGAAAAAATCACCAATTACCCTTCCTCTGTAAATATTCAGTATTCTATACTTCCAGTTAAAGAGGCTTCCAGGCAACAACTGGTTAGGACCAGACCAAAACCAGTAGACTAGATACGTGGAAAATATTGAATTCTTATGATAAATCCATATATTAACCTTTATCCCTCATTCATACATTTAAATTCATCTTCACTAACGTGAAATAAATATTCTTACTTTATGAAACATAAAATCCCATTTAATTAAATTCCTTCATTCATAAAGAATACAAAAACCCTCAAAAAACACTCTATCCTAAGTAAATTGGTGAAATGATGAAATAATAAGCTTTGCTTTTATTTATTCACTCTACTTGGTCATTTAGTGTATTTTTGTGTATTCCATCTCCCCTTGTCATATTAAATTTTAATTTATGCTATTAATTCCCTAAAAATACCTCTTCCTATCTATATAATTCCCTTTATCTAAAATACCCCCTAAAACCCACTATTATAAAGATTTTAGACCAAAGATATTATCCACATGCTAAATTAAAAGCCCAAATAATGCTCCCTTTGGTCTAAAACTAACCTTAATTAAATACCCCGCCCCCTATGGTTATTAGACCCTTCAATGGTATAAAAACTATATAATAAAATAAATAATGAAAATATGACTTTCCACACATATCCTATGTAGTTGGAAACACAAAAACATTTCCCCGCCCATCACATTTTTATCCTAAGTGTTAAAGGTACTAAAGGTGGAGTTGAGTCAACATAGGGGTTCCTTTGTACCTTTGAGAAATACACCCTGTATTTACTCCCCTGCTTTAACCCAAGATTTTCCATCTCTGATTAAGACTGAGATTTTTCATTAATTAAAAATTTTTATATATCCTTATCCTAATATGTAAAGCCCCAAGCTTTACATAGGCAGCTAAACACACATAGTGCTCCTACCAACCTGCCTCAAATTCCTCCACCTTATATAAACTATATATATATATATATATATATATATATATATATATATATATATATATATATATATACCATCATTTTAACCCTTTTTTAACCTTATATTATCCCGTATACAAAAGCCCCGCTTACACATACTTTAAACCTTTATCCATTGAAAAACAAAAGGTTTAAACCTTGGTCCCACCATCTTTTCAACTGCACCTTCCCAAGCAAATCATGACCATTTTCTTCTATTCCGCAGATACAACGATGCAAGATCGATGTTGCGCTCACAAACTGATCGTCCACCCAAAGCCCAAGTGGATGCGAAATGGGTTGTTTTACCCATTCCGCCTCCTATGACGTGGCATCCTCTCATAGGATCGCATTCATTTCAACAAAAAATACTTACCCCCTGAGCTCAATGCGAAAACTGCTAACATTTTTGTTTTTCGAAAGTCCAAACCGCTTCCACCAGTGGATTAGATCTGCATTTAATGCATTTCATGATGATTCATGTCAAAGGTTAAAACCTTTGATATATCATTTTTTATGTTTATTTGTGAATTTTAAACTGTAAAAAGCTCTGATAAACTGTGTGAGAACCCTTTGTCCCAAATTTGACTACAGATTCCTTATTTGAAGACTGGAAAGGCCATTCTCTGCTCCAGCAAGTCAGACTAGACCTTACGTTCGGCCTCGAACCTCTGAAACCCTTTCAAGCATACAAATACCTACGATTTAAGGCATGTTTCATCAAATTAAAACCCTGCAAAGTCAATTCTAAGCCATCCATATGTAAAACAATCTTTTAATTAGAAGAACTCACTGGAGAAATTACCCAAAAATTCCCAAAACAGGCTGAACCCTGGCCAATTTTTCCCAGGAAATTCTGTGTTTGAAAAAACTACTTTGAAGCCAATTTCCTCAATTTGTGACCTCTGAAGATCAATTTCAAAGACAAAAAAGGGTTTAAAGCCTACATATATCTTAAAAACTCCTTTTTGCAGACCAATCTATTCAAGAAACCCTCGTTTTCTGTATTATCCCAGTTTATATCCTATGACAAAGAAAAGCAACTCCTACAAACAATTTAAGCTTGCAGTAGTTGTTCCAAAATGACCAAAGAGTAGATCATAGCTAAACCTGGAGGTTCTAAACCAACCAAGCCTGGAGGATCCAAACCTCTTAAATCTATAACATCTAAAGCTGTTAAATATACTCCAATCCTCACTGCTAAATCCACTGTGTCAGTAAATCCCCTCCAGCCACTTGTATCTATTGTAGAAACCCTTCCATTGACTGATATGGACTACAAGATTGTTGATCTTGTTGCAGAATTCAACTTCTTAGAAATACATAATTGGTGCTACGATAAATACTTGGACAAGGATGAAATGCCTATTTGGGAGACTCATTTGCCCAAATATGTAGTTCCACTAATCCACCCTAGAAAAGACCTTGTTAGATTATGTCAAAACATTATGAACCAGAGCAAAGGGCCATTGTTAATACTGACAGAGAAATCCTTTTTACCATCACAGCAGAGTCAATAAATCAAATGCTACAATTATAGTTTGATCCTCAATCAGTCCCCCTATCTATAGAAGCTTTGACCCAGTTGTACTTAGGCCTAGATTTCACAACGAAGTTTATGATATTTCAAAACTTTTTGCCTTCCCATGTTGACATTCCTAAAATGAACCCTCCTTATTCTACTGCCAAATTTCCTGAAGGGTCTAGACATATTATCTCAATGCTATCTTTTATACTGGGATACTTTACAGATGGATTCACTGATGAATCCATTCTTGGATTTCTATCCACCTTATCTCTAGGAAAACCTCCAGTAATAATTTTTTATTATGCCATATTCATAGCAGACAATATTCATCATCAGCTGACCAAACTACCCACTGAAGGGGTTTTTAGATACTCATCCTACTTGTTTCACTTATTTTTATTCTTCCAAGCTGATAATTTTCCAATTTCATTGCAAAAGATGGACTTAGAGGGAAAGCCTCTATCCATTATATTATGGACTTCCTTGGTTAGGAAAGAGGGCAGTAACTTCTCTTATACAGATTTTTCAGACATTTTCCTACATCCAGCAATGAACATTTTGTACAAAGCAGAGCAGCCCAGAGTCAATGAAGAAATGAAAAGAATATTGCAAGTATCAGAACAAAATAAAATGGGAGACTGGTTTCTTTATGAAAAGCATACAGAGATAAGAATTTTTGGATCCAACTTATTACCTTATAAGTTTCCAAAATATATGAGCATGAGAATTTTTGCATTGGAGTATTTAAGACAAAATCTCAATTCTAACTCTATTAACTTCTTAGCTGCCAGGAAAAAGACTAAATTCAAGCTAAAGAATCAGGTTGGTCCTTTCATCATAAACAATAGAGAGGCAGAAAAAGAAATCACAAAGAGACTATCAGAGTTTAAATTTCAAGAAATTTTTCCATGGAACTATGATCCTCAAGGGATCCTGAGCAATTTAAGGGTAAAATGTAAACTAAAACCCTTCATACATGAGCTTAAGCCAAAGATTGATAACTTTTCCAATCAAGCATAATGGGTGGAGAACACACTAAAAGATACAGCTACTAATAAAGAGACAACATGAAAAATGGTTACAACACAAGCCCTTGAAGTTGTAAAGCAGCCAGAGACTTCAACCAAAAGAAACGGAGAAGAAGGAGCATACACAGAAGAAACAACTACATAAACTAAATTCAAATTGATTTATAATAAAAGGCTTAAATTCAATTCAGTTGGGAAAGAAAAGGTAATTGGCATTGAATATACAAATGCTCCAGAAGTAAATAATGATGAAGCAATATTGATAGTCAATGAAACTCTTGCAGAGATTGAAAAAGAGAAAAAAACAGGTAAAGATGATACTCAAATGATTGAAAAGCCACAAAATATGAAGGCCTCTTCCTCACAAACAACTAAGGAAAAGGATTTAGATATCAAAGAGAAATATAAGTAGATAAAACAGAAGAATGAGGAGATCAAGACTGAGATATATTCTCAATTCCTCAAGAAAAAACTAGGGAATCAAAATATGCTACTGACAGCCTTTGATTATTCTACAAACAAGATTATTATGTCATTTTTGCAACCAACTACTTCAGCACCAAAGACAGTGGCAGATTATAAAAAGATGGAGTTTGAGGTAGACATTGGAAATGTTCATGAGAAGGACCAAATTGAATTTCATAGACATAGCTTTGAAATGTTGTATTCAACAGTGGTAACTAAAGCAATGAGTGCTACCAAGTTACAGAATACCATTCTTAATATGTAGGATCAAATGAAGTTAGAAAAGAGATCTTTGTATGCAAAGGACCTAAGGATTAAAGCCTTAGAGGATTTAGCTTTACAGGTGGGATATGATCCCTCAAATATTCAAGTGGAAGATTTGTTGGTAAAGAAAAAGAATGAGGATATAACAGCTTTGAGGAAACAGCTTAAGCTTCCTCAAAGTGAGCATCCACAAACCAAATCCTTCAAGATCAAACTGAAAAAGAAGAGATGATGAAACTCATTCTCAAATTAACTGCTCAGATCAAAGAAATGGAATCCCAAATGGACCATCTTGTCCAAGAGAAGGAAACTTTGAAACAAACTGACACTCCTATCATTATTTCAGTTATACCAGCGATTACCACAGCAGTAGCTTCCACATTAGGAGAAAAAATAGCACCAAAAGAACCACTGGAAACTGCAGTGCCAGTGATTTCAGCTACTAATTCAACCACAGATTCTTCTACAACATAGGTTCAACAAACAGATGGAGCATGTCATATTGTAAAAGCTATGGAGGAATTGTCTTTGAAAAATAATGAAATCAACAGCCTAAAGAAGATGATTGATAATCTTGAAGCTACAAATAAGTTAGCTCTGATAAATGCTAAAACCCATGAACAAAAGGCAATCAGACTTGGAGAACAAATCAAGGGCTTACAAAAGGAACTAACTTTCACTGAAAAAATTTCATTTGTAAAAAATGATCTATGGACAAATATAATTGAAGCCATTCACACTAAAAGGCCTTCAATTTAGGATATATATGAGCAGAGAGACTTATTATTAGCAGCTCAGGCAGAGATTCAAAAGACTAAGGATGAGTTAACTGATACGCTTGCTCAAGATTTAAAACTCATCACATTCCTGAACAATAAGAACAGGGCAGAATTGGATGAATTACAGGTATTGGATGGAACAGAAACAATATTACAAATTAAAAAGGTTGTAACTAAGAAGAATTTGATGAACAACTTGCAAGAGAAATGTGAATCAATGAACATTTCCATAACAAAGTTTATGGTAAAATACACAAACTTAAGACAGAGGGGTCTACTAGACATCCATGTTTTTAATGAAAAATTAATGCCCCAGAAGGATTATGATAAAAATATTAGGGAATTTTCCAAGGAGCAAGTCAACAAACCATTACCACAAGGCACTCCCACAGGAAAAGTCCTCCTTCAGCACTTTGAAGATTTTTTCTTTCTACAACATGAGATTAAACATCTCTTTGTGTTCAATCCCACCTTTGCTAGTGTTGTGCTATACAAGAACCCCCCATTTCATAAAATTTTACTTTAGAAAACTATAATATGAAATGGGTCCCTCTTAGATTAAATTGGTATTAACTCATCATTATTCTAAAAAGTCAAAAAACAACCAAAAATCATTATAAAACCTTTTTTTTTTTTTTTTTCATAAATTATCGGCAATCGGAAAATAAAACAATCACCACTGAAGGCCCTCTCCTGGCTCCGATGCGATATCACTATCGGCAATTGGGGAATGCGATATGAATACAATAGAACTGTGCCTTAAAAGCTTCCGATGCGAGTTAAGCGATATCGCTATCGGCGATCGGAGATTCTACGATAACTCAAATAAAACTTCCCAAGTCTTCCTCCGATCGCCGATCGCGATAAAGCCAAGCACGACTTTCAAAAAGGATTCATATGGCTTCGGCATATTATGTTAATCATTATTTAAAAGCCTTTCCGCTTTCCAATAGTAATTCACTTGCGCCCAACCGCCAAATAAAAATCAAATCCGTGCTTAAAGAGACTATTCAGCAAATGAAGGATATAATGAGCATTTAATTGATTGACAAGTTCAAACGGCCAATTAATGAAGCAGTTACGCCTAAATCCCTCCAGAGATTACATCCGCGGGAGTCTTATGATTATTTTCCATTATTTATTAATTGACATAAGTCTTCTGTACTTAGTTTTCGCCATCTACTCTCCGCATTACGTCCATTTTTATCTCTCGTGCAGAGTTTTTCCGCAGTAACAAGTTCACACCAAATGGGGAAGAAATCTAAGAAACCGGGACCAGCTTCAGCCTCTGTAGTAACAGAACAACATGCTGCCGATCCAGGACCAAGAAAAAAAGGATTAATCTCAGATACCACATGTCTTGGTCTCGGTAATACTACTTGGCAGAGCATTTACAACCTGGTTGAAGCCGAGGAACCTCAGCAAACAATGGTAGAAGCTTCAGCAGACGCGAGCCAGAAATCTGATGCTACTCTGAAAGATTTGGCTGATTCCTACCTGCACAGGATAGAGGCTCGGGAGAAAATTCTTCCGTATACAGATGTAGTAAGATGGGCCATTGAAGAAATTCCAATTACAAATAGAATATTCTGCACTATTGATGGGAGAGTTTTTGGTTCATTTCAGCTTGATGATTTGAGACAAATGTACCATTTTCCCGAACCAGAGAAGAAGTATAATAAAGCATTCCTGGAGAAGTTTAGAGATGAAAATGAAATTGATTCAGAACCTATACGAGAATGGAGACAAAACCCGGCAAAACACAAACATGATTCATCGGGTAAGTACTCCGTCAGTTCCTTATGTTCTCCTTATTGTTATGCTGGAGCTATGATGTGTCGAATGTGGGGATTGCATGATTCTTCAAAATTTTCCATAGAGATGGTACCTTTGATGGAAGCAGCATGTAATAGTGAAATCATGGATTGGGGGAATATATTATCGGATAAGTTAGCAAATGCTATTCTTGACTTCAGAAACAAATCCCGTGTTACTGATAGAATCATCCCTCCATTTTACTTTAGTGCCTACATTTTAGATACCCTCTGTTTTAACTCCGAGTTTCCAGTGTTAGGGTGGAGATGGACTCCATAAGACCCCATGCCCATTCATATATATCACCAGAAATTATGGAAAGCCCATTATAAACACCACCTATATCAACTCTGCAATGGACTCATGCTACCTATTTACTATGAAATTTTTGCTAGACCTACTCCTAAGATCTCCTCTCAAGCAGAGATTGACTTGATAGCCCTAGGAACCTGGTTCAGAGAGCAGAAATTCACTTATGTAAGAGTTTTCGGCAGCCATGCTAGACCTCATGTCCTCCCCTTGTATATACCAGACAAAATTTTAGCTCGAGAGATAGCATATCAGCTTACATCCGCATCAGCTACAAAGACTCTCAGGAATTCAAAGAAGCAAGTCTGACCTCCTTTCCCTCTAAGGTGTGCCGTCTATACGCTGCGTGATTATAAACACGCAGAGAAAGAAGCAGAAAAGATTAATATGTTAAAACTCGCCACTCTGCCAAATAGACGCTTTGATCCGAAAAAGGTTGTCTATAATGTTCTAGATCAGGCCAAACTCACTAAATTTGAACATAAGGAAGACGAGTTTGATGACCTTTTCTCCTCGGCGGAGTCAATATTTCAGGTTCAAGAGATAGCTAAGATTAGATACCATGACGACGGGTTAGTTGAATTTAACAAACTTAGAGAGCAGAGGTTACAAACTCTGCCTCTAGATTTGTTGGCCACTGCCCTGATGATACAATCAAGCGAGCCTGAGCAGCAACTTACCAGCAAACATCCTGCTACATCCAAAATCTCTGAAGAAGTCAAAAGAAGAGAGCAGGAGGAACTACAAAGGAAAGAACAGGAAGAGGCAAAGAGGAAAGAACAAGAGGAAGCACAGAGAATACGTGATCAGGAACAGGAAAGGCAGCAGGAACAGAGCAGCAAGAAGGTGAATGTCGACACTCAGATTGACCCAAGATTACTCCAGGAATGGCAACAATTTGATTCAATTATAAGCAATCTTGAGAGCTCAAAGAATGCCGACACATCCAAAGCGGCCAATACACAGGATATAGTATCAAAAAGGGTTTCAAGCAAAGAAACCAGCGGTCTACCCCCGACTACAGGATTAGAAATAATTCCCAAGGATCCTTCAAATCAAATTATTTTGTAGGTAGAAGATATTCCTCCATGGGATGTTTTCTATAGCCCAAAACACAAGGCTGTAATAAAGCAACAACGAAAAAGGAGAAGGATTGATCAACCTTCCCAGTTCCATGAACAAACAGTAACAGCCAATGTAGTGTGGAAGGAAGAACTCAACCCCTCCGATGACCTGACAAAATTTTCCCAATATGCTGGTGCCTATTCGGCGGCCACCATGGATAAGGCATCGGAGGTGAGAAATTTGTTGAAAGAAAAGGATCAAGTGATCGCTTCACTACAAACACAACTATTGGAGGCACAACAGAAAGCAGATTCAGAAGCGATTCAGAAACAGAAAGAATCATTGGAGGCATTAGTAAAATTGAAAGCAATGAATGAACAGATGGTAAAAACAAAAGATGAGCAAATTGCTCAATTAACAGCTCAAGTAGAGAAGTTCAAGAATCTTCCCCAGCCTGCCAATTTCAGAGAAGAAGTGATACAGATTAATAAGGCACTCATAACACAAATAAGATTGTTGTGTCATGAAATTGCCCAAGTTGAACCTCTGTGTGAGATAACCACTTCTATAATAAACAAATCAGTTGATGCCAGACAGGACTTAGAGCAAGCCGATGAGACTTTAACAGATTTTCTTACTTGGAAGAACACTAATGAGGGACAAGCAGCAAACTTGCCTAAAATCTTAGAATCCCATAAAAAAATTATGTTTATGGAGTGGCAGTCCTAGTTGATGAAAGCAGAGAGAGAAGTTTCCAGATGCAGATTATCTACGAACAATTTGATTGAATTGATTAATAATACTCTCTATTTTTCTAACATGATCTCTCAATGTACACCAGGTAAATTATTATCACCCAAGACATTGGAACAATCATGTTGTCAAGAGCTAGAAAGGAATGGGAAATTGATTCCAAGAATTACAAGTTTAACTTGGGACACCTATTGGTTGTTCCTAGTAAAACCATACAGCCAGAAAGCCGCCCTCAAATGCTTAACGGATGCAATCGGGTGTATCATTCCCGATATACACGATGCCACCTATGCTGCTCAAATCAATTCTCGTCTCAGCCGCCCTCGAGAAGTGGAACCAATGCTGGAAATATGCCAACTCGGGACAAAAGACAAACAGCCAGAGTGATGAATCATGATGCTGATTACCAGATTGCTGTAGGGGAGATATTCAAGATCGGGTTATACCAATTTAGTAGCATTTTAATTTTGTAGTTTGTTAGTTTAATTAGTATTTATAGACCCTTTCATGTATTTAGAAAGGGTCGTAAGTTTTTGTATATGACTGAAACCTGAAGTTGCACTACTGTACTTCAGGCATATTTTTTTATGAAAACTGGACCAATTTTTCCAAATTTTGATAACGAAGCTTTTATGTGGATGTGCACTACTACCTTTATTTAAAAGTATTTCTGAGTCGGAAGAAGGAATTCAAATTGCGATTGACGTTGAGAAATATTTGCAGCTCATATGGTACTATTATCTATGTCTGAATTCATTCTTTTTATGTAAATTGTTGTTTGATTACTCTTGCTATTATTGAATATTTGAATGTGTTTTAACAGCAATCTTTATACTTTCCACTACTGGATGTTTACAGTTTGCTATTCTTCTAATCATTCATATGTTAGCAATATAAAAAAGGATAAGTGTAACAATGTTTTATCAATTACTTCATTCAACTAATTGAACGAAGTAATTATTATTTAAATGAATGTCTTTGTTTATTGAATAGTGTCATCTATATTCCTGTTGACAAACACAGATCATCAAACGTTGCACTTAAGAATAGAAGCTTCCCGGGATAAAATAGTCATTTACGTTTTCGCTTATAGATTAAGTACTCCATTTATTATCATTTATTAAAACAACCATTCATCCACCCCTTTCTATTCTTTATTGGGAAACTGGTCCCATTATATCCAGTCGGAGCCACCATCCCAAACGGAAAAGGAGCTGTTTAAGGTCCGGACCGGGTGGTTATCCCCCAATGTTGATGAAACGATTTTCGGGGCATCAACATTTTTGGCGCTAGAAGGAGGGCCTTGTCAACTATGAATGGCGAGTAAATCAAAACCTACAGACCATTCTCAGAGTAAATCACCCTCCACCTCACCTCAGACCTCTCATTTGCATTCTGAATTACCAGTGTCCAAACGAGAAGAAGAGGGATCAACTATCACTGCTCAATCACACCATACTTCAGAACGTTTAAGTCCGGAGTCCCCTGAAGTTCAGTCTATCATCTAGAAACTTCAAGGCTTCTCCATATCACCTCAGATATCTGAAGTATCTCAAGGCAGTCATACTTCGCAATTCCACCTACCTCATCATCTCACCAGACTTCAAAGCGAAAAACTTGGCATTGAACCAGCTGAGTTACCTTTACCCCGAAGGAAAAGGGAAAAAAAGAACACTGAAGGTTCTGATAGTGAGACCTTTTCTCCATCATCTTCCATCTCATCATCTCCAGTGCGAAGTCAAACACCCACCTCCCCATTGCATATTATTGTTCACTAGGGGTCACCACCTTCAACATCACAACCTTTACAGTCTTTATTACTACCTCCTCCCCAATCACCTGGAACACCACAGTCAAACGTTGGTACTCCCAAGATGGCTCAAAACCCATGGAACAGTCCTGGTGCAGTCACTATGCCTGCACCATTACATCCATTACCCGATTATCCTAAGAAATGGTTACCAAAGTTTAATCCAGATGCTGGAACGTTAGCTGAGGAACACATAAATAATTTCATGTTGTCAGTTAATCTAAAAGGAGTAATGCAAGAAGATGTTGTAGTGAGAATTTTCCCCTACACGTTACAAGGATCAGCTGGGTCTTGGTATTTTTCCTTACCCTCTGGATCCATTACCAGTTGGAATATCTTTCAGGAACAGTTTCTTACCAAATATGGTGATGATAGATCCTTGGCCACGCTCATTAATGATCTTTCAAATATAAGAATTGAGTCAAGAGAACCAATTAAGGAGTTTAACTCCCGATTCAATAAGCTCTTGAATAAAATTCCCACCGATTCCAAGCCAAGTGAACAAGTTAGAAGCGAATGGTATATCACAGCCTTACCTTCAAATATAGCCATTTTTGTTGATAGGGCTGCGAAACCAACTCTCCCCGAAAACATGAAAGAAGCCATCGCTGTGGAAAAACGTATAACCGCTTTGGAAAAAAAAGCTGCTCTCGAAGATAGGAAATCCAAGAAAGTGTCTTTCAAGGACGATTCAAAGAAGAAAAACACCAAAGATCCATACGATATGGAGGGTCTTCAAAAGGTCCTCAAAACAATGTCAAATGAAATGGTTGAAATTAAAAAGCAAGTAGCAGAAACTTCAACAAAGAAACCATTTAGGAATTTTAAGAAGACTGAGTCAAAACCACCAAATATTATATCCAATGCAGATTCAGACCCCGAGGAAGAAGAAGAAGATGAAACAATTACATCATCCGAGGAAATTGAAGAAGAAGAAGTCATTGAATGCCATGGAATGTGGGACTTCATATTGCCAAACTCCGACACCGAGACTGAACAAGAAGCTTTTCCTATAACTACTAGGAGAAAAAGTACCCCTGAACCTGTCCAAGCAAGTTCCAAGAAAAGGAGTGCAGGTACTAATACTGCAAAGGAAAAGGCACCCACAAGGAAGCCGGCTGCAACAGTCCCTCAAAACCAACCATCATCCTCAAATATACCTTCAACATCAAAGACGTTGGTAGTATCGGATTCAATGGATTACAATATTATTGATGACATGAAGAAGACTAAGGCAAACATCACCATGTTTGAACTCAGTAAATTAAAACATCAACAGAAATTACTTCTTAAGGAACTAAATGCAGTTCCTTCCTCACCTCTTCCTAGTGCTAAAGCTGCAAATGATTCAGGACAACCACCTTCTGGTAGAATTGAGGCTACTGATACGATTCTAATCGGAGACAGATCAAATTCCCATACCCCACCTTTCCTCTTAACCTTTGAAATTTACAATCGAAATCTACACAACTGTTTAATTGACTCAGGGGAATCATCTAATATAATGCCAGCTTCAGTTTGTTCTAAACTGAACATAGAACCCCAAAAGTCTTCAATTCACATTGTGCAGTTAGATAGAACCAAAGTCCAAGTCTTAGGGGAAATAAATTATGTTACTATCAGGTTAGCGGCTGATCCACGAGTAGTTCAAAGAATTGATATCTTAATCGCTGATATACCTAAGTTTTATGGTTTAATTTTGAGCAGGGATTGGTCTGAGAAGCTCCATGGATATATTTCTACCGATTGGTCTCATATGTGGCTTCCCTACAGGGGAAAGCCAAATCAAATAAAAATCAATCGGGAGAAACACATGACCCACACTGTCACAGAGTTCAAACAAGAGAATCAACCAATTGCATTTAATAATAACATATTGGGAAATTATTCTTCTGAATCATTCTTCGGCAATTATATTGCCCAACCATCTCCGTTCTTAGTAAACAATTTCACATCCCAAATTGAAATTTTTTCACAAACTGACAGTTCAAGATGTGTTAATGTTACTGAGAATTTTGTAAATAAAATTGTTGATAATTCTTTATTTTTGTCTTTATATTTTGACGGTTCTAAATCCAGTGAAGGAGCAGGAGCAGGGTGTATTCTAGTCAGCCCTGAGGGAGAAAAAACAATTCTTTCTTGTAGGTTAGAATTTGAATGCACAAATAATACAGCTAAGTATGAGGCCTTGGTGCAAGGACTATATAAAGCTATTGGCCTAAAAGTCCAATATTTGAAAGTGTTTGGTGATTCAGAGATTGTTATAAAACAAGTTTAAAATACAATCCATTGTCTCTCTAATCATCTCAAACACTATCAGTCCTTAGTCCAAGAACTCATATCTCATTTCTTAGCATTCAATATTTCACCCATTCCCAGATACCAGAATGCAGCAGCTGACTTGTTAGCCAATGTTGCTTCTAAACTCCTACCTTCCGAAGATTATAGCCCAGATAGATTTTCAGTAGAGTTGATTTTTAGGCCATCAATTCCTGACAATGTTACTAATTGGCGAGTGTTTAATCACGATGAAGACATCCTACATTTCTTAACTTCCGATGAGTCCTACAATGATCAGATCATTGATGAAAGCAATCATGATCTTCAGATGAAGGAAAAGCATGAAGAGAACTCAATACCAAAACCTGTGGTTAAACTGGAAGATCTCTATGATATTAAAGACAGGTTCAAACAGGTAACCAATTCAAAACTCCAAAGTTCTACTTTAAGATTTTAATTGATTAATCTCGGTACTGAGCACAATCCTCAAAATGTCAATTTAGGACTAGGGCTTTCTGTCGAAGAAAGGATAGCATTCATTAGATTATTGAGAAAAAATAAACATGTCTTCGCTTGGAAGTATGATGACTTAAAAACTTATGATACATCAATCATCCAACATACCATTCCAATGCTTTCTGAACAAAAACCAGTTCAACAAAAATTGAGGAAAATACATCCAAACTTAGAGAGTCAGATAAAATCAGAACTCAATAAACTCTTGAAAGCAAAGATTATTTTTCCTGTTCGTCATTCAAACTGGGTCTCCAATATGGTGCCTGTTAGGAAGAAAAATGGTGACATCAGGATTTGTATAGATTTCAGAAATCTGAATAAAGCAAGCCAAAAAGATAGTTTTCCATTACCTACCATGGAGCAGATACTCCATTCAGTAGCAGGTTCTGAGCTAATGTCCTTTCTAGACGGTTTTTCAGGATACAACCAAATTCTGGTCCATCCTGATGACAGACTCAAAACTACTTTCAGAACAAAATGGGGAACTTACGCCTATCAGAAAATGCCTTTTGCACTTATTAACACAGGAGCTACATTCCAAAGAGCAATGGATATAGCCTTCAAAGGATTGATCAACAAAACTGTGGTCGTCTATTTAGATGACATTACTGTGTTTTCTAAAAAGAGGTCCAACCATTTACATGATTTGAATCAAATTTTTGAACGTTGTAGAAAATATGGTATTTCACTCAATCCCAAAAAATCCTTCTTTGCTCTAAATCAAGGAAAGCTCTTGGGCTTTATTGTTTCCAAAGATGGTATTTATATTGATCCTGACAGGATTAAAGAAATTTCTGAAATCCCATTTCCTCATAACAAAAAATCCATGCAGTCATTTCTAGGTCAGATCAACTTTGTCAAGAGATTTGTTCCCGATTTTTCTCACATCATCTTACGATTACAAACCATGATTAAGAAAAATTCAGTGTTTAAATGGGGATCTGTGGAAAAGGAAGCATTTGATTTAATCAAACAATCAATAATCAATGCCCCCGCTTTAAACACTCCCAAATTTTCTAATCATTTCACATTGTATACTATCGCATCCAATTCATCTTATGCAGCGGTACTCACTCAGATTAATGATCACGACTTGGAAGCACCGATTTCATTTTTTAGTTCAAATTTCCAGGGTGCAGAACTAAATTACTCTGAAGTTGAGAAACAAGCCTTTGCTGTGTATAAAGCCATAAAACACTACAGGCCCTTCCTTTTAAAAGCTCATACAAAAGTCATAGTTCCTTTTTCTGCAGTAAGGCAATTACTGATCCAAAGGGAATTAGGTGAGAAAAGGGCAAATTGGGTTACAGCACTTCAAGAGTATGACTTGGAAATCAAGCCAGCAAAGATTGTTAGAGGCCAAGGTTTTTGCAGGTTGTTAGCAGGAGCATCCAATATTCCGGAATCAGGTGATACAGAACATATTGAAGAAATCAATCAGATAAGTATTACCAATTCTGAATCTCAATACGCAGATTTAATATTTTATTTGAAAAATGGATATGCACCTCCTAATCTTTCTTATAAAAACAAACGGTCCATTAGATTAAAAGAAAAAAACTTCATAATCATTAATGATTTACTTTTTAGACAAAACTATGATTCAGTTTTATTAAGATGCCTAGAAAAACCTGAAGCACAAAAGGTTTTGCAGGAGTTACACGATGGACCAGCCGGAGGACATTTTGGAGCTGACACAACAGCTCACAAAATCATTCATGCTGGGTATTATTGGCCCACTTTATTCATAGATACTCACGAATATGTAAGGAAATGCCAAAGTTGTCAAACCTCCAGTGGAAGACAAAGAAAATTAGCTTTCCCTTTGCAACCAGTCAACATTGAGCAACCTTTTGAACAATGGGGATTGGATATCATTGGGGAAATAACTCCACAGTCCTCCAAACAACATAAGTATATCCTTACTACTACTGATTACTTTACCAAGTGGGTTGAAGCAATTCCGTTGAAAACAACAAGCTCTGAAGGAATTATAGAATTTATAGATCAATTCATCATTACCAGGTTTGGTGTCCCAAATGCTCTTGTTTTTGATAATGCATCTTATTTCTCTAGTAATTCCATGTTTGAGTTCGCTATTAAAAGAGGATTTAAATTGAAATATTATGCAAATTACTATCCTCAGGGTAATGGTCTAGCAGAGTCCACCAATAAAAATCTACTTAAAATCATTAAGCGAACTATTAAACAAAATCATAAAAACTGGCACAAATATTTAATATTCACACTATGGGCTGATAGAATAACGCAGAAGGCCTCTATAGGTACTTCTCCATTTAATCTTGTATATGGGAAAGAAGCAATACTACCAACCAATCTAGCACTTCCTTCTCTAGCCCTAGTTCAGTTTATTGAAGAAAGCCCCTCTTCTTCTATCCAACTTAGACATGATCAAATTTTAAAATTAGAAGAAGAAAGAGAAAAGGCTAAAATTACTCATGCAAAACATCAGCAGATAATCAAAAACTCATTTGATTCAGCTTCGTCTAGTTCTAAACAGTTGCAGGTTGGTGATCTAGTTCTGAAATGGGATAAAGCCCATGAGGATAAAGGTAAACACACCAAGTTCAAAAAGATGTGGCTTGGACCATTTCAGATCAGCGAGAAGATAGGCCATTCGACATTCATGTTACAAGATCTATCAGGAAAGAGGGACTCTCTTCCTGTTAATGGCCTCATCTTAAAGAAATTCTTCAATTGAGAAGGTAACCCCTTCTCCTTTAGTTTTAGTAGGATTTATGTTTTTAGGACCATTAGGAAATAAAGTTGTAAAATAGCTTCTATTGGCCTTTGCTATATTGAAAATTTGTTCTAAAGAAGTTCTTTTAATATTTAATTTTGAAAATAGAAGCCTTTAAAGAGAAAAAGGGAAGACAATTTCTATGGAATTAGTTATATTCACATTTCTGAAAAACTCATTTTATTTTTGTGAAATCTCCTCAAGATTTAGAAGTACTGTAAATCATTTTAATGTTTTAAACTGGCCACAAAAGGGTTATCAATATCAAAACAGAAACTGATTCAATCTTAGTATCTTCAACTCTTTCCTTGTCATCCATTTTCTCTTAAGGAGAAAATTGTCCATCCCATTCATCCAAGTTTATGATTACTCAGAGTGTAATTCTAAAATATCTGATATAAAGATAAGGGGTCTTATCACAAGCCTGCTTACCATGATCATTGGAAAATAGTCTAATCGACATTACCAACACTGCATACCAAAACAGGGCAATGGCTTATAAGCATAAGACAAGGGGTCTCATCACGAGCCAGCTTGTTCGATTAGATTACAACCAGTGAATGGCATTGTCAAACAGCTGGCAACCAAACCAGGACAATGGATTTTTTATCTTACAAAATAATGGAAAAGAAAAGAAATACAAAATATGAAAACATATTTTGAATTCATTCTTTTAATCATACTCTGAGATGGGAGGGGTCATGGACAATCAAATGGTTAAAAGGTATCCCTGTCGAAACTATGAACGTTTGCTGGCAGCAGAGGCTCTACCTATGACAAAGGAGTTAATCAAAAAGGCTAAGTTGAAAAGGTGTTTTGTTTTATCATTATCAACCAATAGAGGCCAATTTAAAACTTAGAATGTATTTAATTTTAACAAGAGGAGAAATTAGCAAAAATAGCCTTTATTATATTCAAAATGTATCTATACTTAGTTATATTAGAATCTTCCTTTTCTTTTTGATAAAGATTTCTATATAAAGAAAGTTCAAATATTCCAATATTTCTCAGAGATAACTATTTTTCCCAGCAAATCGCCAATTGTTGTGCTATACAACAACCCCCCATTTCATAAAATTTTATTCATTTCATAAAATTTTTCTTTAGAAAACTATAATATGAAATGGGTCCCTTTTAGATTAAATTGGTATTAACTCATCATTCCTCTAAAAGGTCCGAAAACAAACGAAAAATTATAAAACCTTTTGAGTTAATAAATCATCGGCAATCGGGAAAATAAAACAATCACAACAAAAGGCCCCTCTCCTGGCTCCGATGCGATATCACTATCAGCAATCAGGGAATGCAATATGAATACAATGAAACTCTTTTCCTTAAAAGCTCCCGATGCAAGTTAAGCGATATCGCTATCGACGATCAGGGATTCTACGATAACTCAAATAAAACTGCCCAAGTCTTCCTCCGATCGCCGATCGCGATAAAGCCAAGCGCGACTTTCAAAAAGGATTGATATGGCTTCGGCATATTATGTTAATTATTATTAAAAAGCCTTTCCGCTTTCCAATAGTAATTCACTTACGCCCAACCGCCAAATAAAAATCAAATCCGCGCTTAAATAGACTATTCGGCAAATGAAGGATATAATGAGCATTTAATTGATTGACATGTTTAAACGGCCAATTAATGGAGCAGTTACGCCTAAATCCCTTCAGAGATTACATCTGCGGGAGTCTTATGATTATTTTCCATTATTCATTGATTGACATAAGTCTTCTGTACTTAGTTTTCGCCATCTATTCTCCGCATTACGTTCATTTTATCTCTTGTGCAGAGCTTCTCCGCAGTAGCAAGTTCAGACCAAATGGGGAAGAAATCTAAGAAACCTGGAACAGCTTCAGCTTCTGTGGTAACAGAGAAACATGCTCCCGATCCGGGACCAAACAAAAAAGGATTAATCTCAGATACCACATGTCTTGGTCTCGGTAATACTACTTGGCAGAGCATTTACAACCTGGTTGAAGCCGAGGAACCTCAGCAAACATCGGTACAAGCTACAGCAGGCTCGAGCTAGAAATATGATGCTACTCTGAAAGATTTGGCTGATTCCTACCTGCACAGGGTAGCGGCTCGGGAGCAAATTCTTCCATATACAGATGTAGTGATATGGGCCATTGAAGAAATTCCAATTACGAACAGAATATTCTGCACTATTGATGGGAGAGTTTTCGATTCGTTTTAGCCTAATGATTTGAGACAAATGTACCATTTGCCTGAACCAGAGAAGAAGTATAATAAAGCATTCCTGGAGAAGTTTAGAGATGAAAATGAAACTGAGTCAAAGCCTATACGGGAATGGAGACAGAACCCGGCGAAACACAAACATGAGTCTTCGGGTAATTACTCCGTCAATTCCTTATGTTCTCCTTATTGTTATGCTGGAGCTATGATGTGTCGAATGTGGGGATTGCATGATTCTTCAAAATTTTCCATAGAGATGGTACCTTTGATGGAAGCAACATGTAATAGTGAAATCATGGATTGGGGGAATATATTATCGGATAAGTTAGCAAATTCTATTCTTGACTTCAGAAACAAATCCCGTGTTACTGATAGAATCATCCCTCCATTTTACTTTAGTGCCTACATTTTAGATACCCTCTGTTTTAATTCCGAGTTTCCAGTGTTAGGGTGGAGATGGACTCCACAAGACCCCATGCCCATTCATATATATCACCAGAAATTATGGAAAGCCCATTATAAACACCACCTATATCAACTCTGCAATGGACTCATGCTACCTATTTACTATGTAATTTTTTCTAGACCTACTCCAAAGATCTCCTCTCAAGAAGAGATTGACTTGACAGCCCTAGGAACCTGGTTCAGAGAGAAAAAATTCACTTATGTAAGAGTTTTCGGCAGCCAGGCTAGACCTCATGTCCTCCCCTTGTATATACCAGACAAACTTTTAGCTCGAGAGATAGCATATCAGCTTACATCCGCATCAGCTACAAAGACTCTCAGGAATTCAAAGAAGCAAGTCTGGCCTCCTTTCCCTCTAAGGTGTGGCATTTATACTCTGCGTGATTATAAACACGCAGAGAAAGAGGCGGAAAAGATTAATATGTTAAAACTCGCCACTCTGCCTAACAGACGCTTTGATCCTAAAAAGGTAGTCTATAATGTTCTAGATCAGGCCAAACTCACTAAATTTGAACATAAGGAAGACGATTTTGATGACCTTTTCTCCTCGGCCGAGTCTATATTTCAGGTTCAAGAGATAGCTAAAATTAGATACCATGACAACGGGTTAGTTGAATTTAACAAACTTAGAGAGCAGAGGTTGCAAACTCTACCTCTAGATTTGTTAGCCACTGCCCCGATGATACAATCAAGCGAGCCTGAGCAGCAGCTTACCAGCAAAACTCCTGCTACATCCAAAATCTCTGAAGAAGTCCAAAGAAGAGAGCAGGAGGAACTCCAGAGGAAAGAACAGGAAGAGGAAAAGAGGAAAGAACAAGAGGAAACACAGAGAAAGGAACAGGAAAGGCAGTAGGAGTAGAGCAGCAAGAAGGTGAATGTCGACACTAAGATTGACTCAAGATTGCTCCAGGAATGGCATCAATTTGATTCAATTATAAGCAATCTTGAGAGCTCAAAGAATGCCGATACATCCAAAGCGGCCAATACACAGGATACAGTATCAAAAAAGGTTCCAAGCAAAGAAACCAGCGGTCTACCCCCGACTACAGGATTAGAAATAATTCCGAAGGATCCTTCAGATCAAATTATTTTGCAGGTAGAAGATATTCCTCCATGGGATGTTTTCTATAGCCCAAAACACAAGGCTGTAATAAAGCAACACCGTAAAAGGAGAAGGATTGATCAACCTTCCCTGTTCCCTGAACAAACAGTAACAACCAATGTAGTGTGGAAGGAAGAATTCAACCCCTCCGATGACCTGACAAAGTTGTCCCAATATGCTGGTGCCTATTCGGCAGCCACCATGGATAAGGCATGAGAGGTGAGAAATTTGTTGAAAGAAAAAGATCAAGCGATCGCCTCACTACCAACACAGCTATTGGAGGCACAACAGAAAGCAGATTCAGAAGCAATTCAGAAACAGAAAGAATCATCGGAGGCATTAGCAAAATTGAAAGCAATGAATGAACAGATGGTAAAAACAAAAGATGAGAAAATTGCTCAATTAACAGCTCAAGTAGAGAAGTTCAAGAATCTTCCCCAGCCTGCCAATTTTAGAGAAGAAGCGATACAGATTAATAAGGCACTCATAACACAAATAAGATTGTTGTGTCATGAAATTGCCCAAGTTCAACCTCTGTGTGAGATATCCACTTCTATAATAAACAAATCAGTTGATGCCAGACAGGACTTAGAGCAAGCCGATGAGACTTTAACAGATTTTCTTACTTGGCAGAACACTAATGAGGGACAAGCAGCAAACTTGCCTAAAATCTTAGAATCCCATAAAGAAATTATGTTCATGGAGTGGCAGTCCCAGTTGATGAAAGCAGAGAGAGAAGTTTCTAGATGCAGATTATCTACGAACAATTTGATTGACTTGATTAATAATACTCTCTATTTGTGTAACATGATCTCTCAATGTACACCAGGTAAATTATTATCACCCAAGACATTGGAACAATCATGTTGTCAAGAGCTAGAAAGGAATGGGAAATTGATTCCAGGAATTACAAGTTTAACTTGGGACACCTATTAGTTGTTCCTAGTAAAACCATATAGCCAGAAAGCCGCCCTCAAATGCTTAACGGATGCAATCGGGTGTATCATTCCCGATATACACGATGCCACCTATGCTGCTCAAATCAATTCTCATCTCAGCCGCCCTCAAGAAGTGGAACCAATGCTAGCAATATGCCAACTCAGAACAAAAGGCAAACAGTCAGAGTGATGAATCATGCTGCCGATTACCAGATTGCTATAAAGAATATATTCAAGATCGGGTTATACCAATTTAGTAGCATTTTAATTTTGTAGTTTGTTAGTTTAATTTAGTATTTATAGACCCTTTCATGTATTTAGAAAGGGTCGTAAGTTTTTTTATATGACTGAAACCTGAAGTTACACTACTGTACTTCAGGCATATTTTTTATGAAAACTGGACCAATTTTTCCAAATTTTGATAACGAATCTTTTATGTGGATGTGCACTACTGCCTTTATTTAAAAGTATTTCTGAGTCGGAAGAAGGAATTCAAATTGCGATTGACGTTGAGAAAGATTTGCAGCTCATATGGTACTATTATCTATGTCTGAATTCATTCTTTTTATGTAAATTTTTGTTTGATTACTCTTGCTATTATTGAATATATGAATGTGTTTTAACATCAACCTTTATACTTTCAACTACTGGATGTTTACAGTTTGCTATTCTTTTAATCATTTACGTATCAGTAATATAAAAAATAAGTGTAACAATGTTTTATCAATTACTTCGTTCAACTAATTGAACGAAGTAATTATTATTTAAATGAATGTCTTTGTTTACTGAATAGTGTCATCTATATGCCTATTGACAAACACAGATCATCAAACGTTGCACTTAAGAATAGAAGCTTCCCGGGATAAAATAGTCATTTACGTTTTCGCTTATAGATTAATTACTCCATTCATTATCACTTATTAGAAAACCAATCATTCATTCACCCCTTTTATTCTTTATCGGGAAACTGGTCCCATTATATCCAGTCGGAGCCACCATCCCAAACGGAAAAGGAGCTGTTTAAGGTCCGGACCGGGTGGTTATCCCCCAATGTTGATGTAACGATTTTCGGGGCATCAACATTTTTGGCGCTAGAAGGAGGGCCTTGTCAACTATGAATGGCGAGTAAATCAAAACCTACAGACCATTCTCAGAGTAAATCACCCTCCACCTCACCTCAGACCTCCCGTTTGCATTCTGAAACACCAATGTCCAAACGAGAAGAAGAGGGATCAACTATCACTGCTCAATCACACCATACTTCATAACGTTTAAGTCCGGAGTCCCCTGAAGTTCAGTCTATCATCCAGAAACTTCAAGGCTTCTCCATATCACCTCAGAGATCTGAAGTATCTCAAGGCAGTCAGACTTCGCAGTTCCACCTACCTCATCATCTCACCAGACTTCAAAGCGAAAAACTTGGCATTGAACCAGCTGAGTTACCTTTACCCCGAAGGAAAAGGGAAAAAAAGAACACTGAAGGTTCTGATAGTGAGACCTTTTCTCCATCATCTTCCATCTCATCATCTCCAGTGCGAAGTCAAACACCCACCTCCCCATTGCATATTATTGTTCACCAGGGGTCACCACCTTCAACATCACAACCTTTACAGTCTTTATTACTACCTCCTCCCCAATCACCTGGAACACCACAGTCAAACGTTGGTACTCCTAAGATGGCTCAAAACCCATGGATCAGTCCTGGTGTAGTCACTATGCCTGCACCATTACATCCATTACCAGATTATCCTGAGAAATGGTTACCAAAGTTTAATCCAGATGCTGGAACATTAGCTGAGGAACACATAAATAATTTCATGTTGTCAGTTAATCTAAAAGGAGTAACACAAGAAGATGTTGTAGTGAGACTTTTTCCCTACACGTTACAAGGATCAGCTGGGTCTTGGTATTTTTCCTTACCCTCTGGATCCATTACCAGTTGGAATATCTTTTAGGAACAGTTTCTTACCAAATATGGCGACGATAGATCCTTGGCCACGCTCATTAATGATCTTTCAAATCTAAGAATTGAGTCAAGAGAACCAATTAAGGAGTTTAACTCCCGATTCAATAAGCTCTTGAATAAAATTCCCACCGATTCCAATCCAAGTGAACAAGTTAGAAGCGAATGGTATATCACAGCCTTACCTTCAAATATAGCCATTTTTGTTGATAGGGCTGCGAAACCAACTCTGCCCGAAAACATGAAAGAAGCCATCGCTGTGGAAAAACGTATAACCGCTTTGGAAAAGAAAGCTTCTCTCGAAGATAGGAAATCCAAGAAAGTGTCTTTCAAGGATGATTCAAAGAAGAAAAACACCAAAGATCCATACGATATGGAGGGTCTTCAAAAGGTCCTCAAAACAATGTCAAATGAAATGGTTGAAATCAAAAAGCAAGTAGCAGAAACTTCAACAAAGAAACCATTTAGGAATTTTAAGAAGACTGAGTCAAAACCACCAAATATTATATCCAATGCAGATTCAGACCCTGAGGAAGAAGAAGAAGATGAAACAATTACATCATCCGATGAAATTGAGGAAGAGGAAGTCGTTGAATGCCATGGAATGTGGGACTTCATATTGCCTAACTCCGACACCAAAAATGAACAAGAAGATTTTCCTGTGACTACTAGGAGCAAAAGTACCCCTGAACCTGCTCAGGCAAGTTCCAAGAAAAGGAGTGCAGGTACTAATACTACAAAAGAAAAGGTGCCCACAAGGAAGCCGACTGCAATAGTCCCTCAAAACCAACCATCGTCCTCAAATATACCTTCAACATCAAAGACGTTGGTAGTATCAGATTCAATGGATTACAATATTATTGATGACATGAAGAAGACTAAGGCAAACATCACCATGTTTGAACTCAGTAAATTAAAACATCAGCAGAAATTGCTTCTTAAGGAACTAAATGCAGTTCCTTCCTCGCCTCTTCCTAGTGCTAAAGCCGCAAATGATTCAGGACAAGCACCTTCTGGTAGATTTGAGGCTACTGATACGATTCTAATCGGAGACAGATCAAATTCCCATACCCCCCCTTTCCTCTTAACTTTCGAAATCTACAATCGAAATCTACACAACTGTTTAATTGACTTAGGGGCATCATCTAATATAATTCCAGCTTCAGTTTGTTCTAAACTGAACATAGAACCCCAAAAGTCTTCAATTCACATTGTGCAGTTAGATAGAACCAAAGTCCAAGTCTTAGGGGAAATAAATTCTGTTACTATCAGGTTAGCGGCTGATCCACGAGTAGTTCAAAGAATTGATATCTTAATCACTGATATACCTGAGTTTTATGGTTTAATTTTGAGCAGGGATTGGTCTGAGAAGCTCCATGGATATATTTCTACCGATTGGTCTCATATGTGGCTTCCCTACAGGGGAAAGCCAAATCAAATAAAAATCAATCGGGAGAAACACATGACCCATACTGTCACAGAGTTTGAACAAGAGAATCAACCAATTGCATTTAATAATAACATATTGGGAAATTATTCTTCTGAATCATTCTTCGGAAATTATATTGCCCAACCATCTCCGTTCTTAGTAAACAATTTCACATCCCAAATTGAAAATTTTTCACAAACTGACAGTTCAAGATGTGTTAATGTTACTGAGAATTCTATAAATAAAATTGTTGATAATTCTTTATTTTGGTCTTTATATTTTGACGGTTCTAAATCCAGTGAAGGATCAGGAGCAGGGTGTATTCTAGTCAGCCCTGAGGGAGAAAAAACAATGCTTTCTTGTAGGTTAGAATTTGAATGCACAAATAATACAGCTGAGTATGAGGCCTTGGTGCAAGGACTATATAAAGCTATTGGCCTGAAAGTCCAATATTTGAAAGTGTTTGGTGATTCAGAGATTGTTATAAAACAAGTTCTAAATACAATCCATTGTCTCTCTAATCACCTCAAACACTATCAGTCTTTAGTCCAGGAACTTATATCTCATTTCTTAGCATTCAATATTTCACCTATTCCCAGATCCCAGAATGCAGCAGCTGACTTTTTAGCCAATGTTGCTTCTAAACTCCTACCTTCCGAAGATTATAGCCCAGATAGATTTTCAGTAGAGTTGATTTTTAGGCCATCAATTCCTGACAATGTTACCAATTGGCGAGTGTTTAATCACGATGAAGACATCTTACATTTCTTAACTTCTGACGAGTCCTACAATGATCAGATCATTGATGAAAACGATCATGATCTTCAGATGAAAGAAAAGCATGAGGAAAACTCAATACCAAAACTTGTGGTCAAACTGGAAGATCTCTATGATATTAAAGACAGGTTTAAATAGGTAACCAATTCAAAACTCCAAAGTTCTACTTTAAGATTTGAATTGATAAATCTCGGTACTGAGCAGAATCCTCAAAATGTCAATTTAGGACTAGGGCTTTATGTCGAAGAAAGGATAGCATTCATTAGATTATTAAGAAAAAATAAACATGTCTTCGCTTGGAAGTATGATGACTTAAAAACTTATGATACATCAATCATCCAGCATACCATTCCAATGCTTTCTGAACAAAAACCAGTTCAACAAAAATTGATGAAAATACATCCAAACTTAGAGAGTCAGATAAAATCAGAACTCAATAAACTCTTGAAAGCAAAGATTATTTTTCCGGTCCGGCATTCAAACTGGGTCTCCAATATGGTGCCTGTTAGGAAGAAAAATGGTGACATCAGGATTTGTATAGATTTCAGAAATCTGAATAAGGCAAGCCAAAAAGATAATTTTCCATTACCTACCATGGAGCAGATACTCCATTCGGTAGCAGGTTCTGAGCTAATGTCCTTTCTGGACGGTTTTTCAGGATACAACCAAATTTTGGTCCATCCCGATGACAGACTCAAAACTACTTTCAGAACAAAATGGGGAACTTACGCCTATCAGAAAATGCCTTTTGGACTTATTAACGCAGGAGCTACATTCCAAAGAGCAAATGATATAGCCTTCAAAGGATTGATCAACAAAACAATAGTCATCTATTTAGATGACATTACTGTATTTTCTAAAAAGAGATCCAACCATTTACATGATTTGAATCAAATCTTTGAACGCTGTAGAAGGTATGGTATTTCACTCAATCCCAAAAAATCCTTCTTTGCTCTAAATCAAGGAAAGCTCTTGGGCTTTATCGTTTCCAAAGATGGTATTTATATTGATCCTGACAGGATTAAAGAAATTTCTGAAATCCCATTTCCTCATAACAAAAAATCCATGCAATCATTTCTAGGTCAGATAAACTTTGTCAAGAGATTTGTTCCCGATTTTTCTCACATCATTTTACCATTACAAACCATGATTAAGAAAAAATCAGTGTTTAAATGGGGATCTGTGGAAAAGGAAGCATTTGATTTAACCAAACAATCAATAATCAATGCCCCCGCTTTAAACACTCCCAATTTTTCTAATCATTTCACATTGTATACTATCGCATCCGATTCATCTTATGCAGCGGTACTCACTCAGATTAATGATCACGACTTGGAAGCACCGATTTCATTTTTTAGTTCAAATTTTCAGGGTGCAGAACTAAATTACTCCGAAGTTGAAAAACAAGCCTTTGCTGTGTATAAAGCCATTAAACACTACAGGCCCTTCCTTTTAAAAACCCATACAAAAGTTATAGTTCCTTTTTCTGCAGTAAGGCAATTACTGATCCAAAGGGAATTAGGTGAGAAAAGGGAAAATTGGGTTACAACACTTCAAGAGTATGACCTGAAACCGAAGTCAGTAAAATATTCCACAACAGAGTGTCAAGGTTTGGCTAGTTGTTAGTGGGATATCCAACATTCTTAACTGGTGGACACATAACAAGGGTGAGAAATCAATCGTACAAGTAATACCACCCGAACTCTTCAATACGTGTATTTAATATTTTATTTGGAAAATGGCTATGCACCTTCCTAATTTTTCTTATAAAACAAACGGCTATTATATTAAAAGAAAAACTTCATAATCAATAATGATGTACTTTTTAGACAAAATTATGATTCACGCATATGATGTTTAAAATCAAGTACAAAAGGTTTTCTGCAGAGTTATACGATGAAAAATGAGATACTGAATACACAAAATACATAAAATCATTCATGTCATTGCATTATTGGCCCACTTTATTCAGAGATACTCACGAATATGTAAGGAAATGCCAAAGTTGTCAAACCTCCAGTGGAAGACAAAGAAAATCAGCTTTCCCTTTGCAACCAGTCAACATTGAGCAACCTTTTGAACAATGGGGATTGGATATTGTTGGGGAAATAACTTCATAGTCCTCCAAACAACATAAGTATATCCTTACTGCTACTGATTACTTTACCAAGTGGGTTGAAGCAATTCCGTTAAAAACAACAAACTCTGAAGGAATTATAGAATTTATAGATCAATTCATCATTACCAGGTTTGGTGTCCCAAATGCTCTTGTTTTTGATAATGCATCTTATTTCTCTAGTAATTCCATGTTTGAGTTCGCTATTAAAAGAGGATTTAAATTGAAATATTATGCAAATTACTATCCTCAGGGTAATGGTCTAGCAGAGTCCACCAATAAAAATCTACTTAAAATCATTAAGCGAACTATTAAACAAAATCATAAAAACTGGCACAAATATTTAATATTCACACTATGGGCTGATAGAATAACGCAGAAGGCCTCTATAGGTACTTCTCCATTTAATCTTGTATATGGGAAAGAAGCAATACTACCAACCAATCTAGCACTTCCTTCTCTAGCCCTAGTTCAGTTTATTGAAGAAAGCCCCTCTTCTTCTATCCAACTTAGACATGATCAAATTTTAAAATTAGAAGAAGAAAGAGAAAAGGCTAAAATTACTCATGCAAAACATCAGCAGATAATCAAAAACTCATTTGATTCAGCTTCGTCTAGTTCTAAACAGTTGCAGGTTGGTGATCTAGTTCTGAAATGGGATAAAGCCCATGAGGATAAAGGTAAACACACCAAGTTCAAAAAGATGTGGCTTGGACCATTTCAGATCAGCGAGAAGATAGGCCATTCGACATTCATGTTACAAGATCTATCAGGAAAGAGGGACTCTCTTCCTGTTAATGGCCTCATCTTAAAGAAATTCTTCAATTGAGAAGGTAACCCCTTCTCCTTTAGTTTTAGTAGGATTTATGTTTTTAGGACCATTAGGAAATAAAGTTGTAAAATAGCTTCTATTGGCCTTTGCTATATTGAAAATTTGTTCTAAAGAAGTTCTTTTAATATTTAATTTTGAAAATAGAAGCCTTTAAAGAGAAAAAGGGAAGACAATTTCTATGGAATTAGTTATATTCACATTTCTGAAAAACTCATTTTATTTTTGTGAAATCTCCTCAAGATTTAGAAGTACTGTAAATCATTTTAATGTTTTAAACTGGCCTCAAAAAAGGCTATCAATATCAAAACAGAAACTGATTCAATCTTAGTATCTTCAACTCTTTCCTTGTCATCCATTTTCTCTTAAGGAGAAAATTGTCCATCCCATTCATCCAAGTTTATGATTACTCAGAGTGTAATTCTAAAATATCTGATATAAAGATAAGGGGTATTATCACAAGCCTGCTTACCATGATCATTGGAAAATAGTCTAATTGACATTACCAACACTGCATACCAAACAGGGTAATGGCTTATAAGCATAAGACAAGGGGTCTCATCACGAGCCAGCTTGTTCGATTAGATTACAACCAGTGAATGGCATTGTCAAACAGCTGGCAACCAAACCAGGACAATGGCTTTTTTATCTTACAAAATAAATAAAAGAAATACAAAATATGAAAATATATTTTGAATTCATTCTTTTAATCATACTTCGAGATGGGAGGGGTCATGGATAATCAAATGGTTAAAAGGTATCCCTGTCGAAACTATGAACGTTTTCTGGCAACAGAGGCTCTACCTATGACAAATGAGTTAATAAAAAAAGGCTAAGTTGGAAAGGTGTTTTGTTTTATCATTATCAACCAATAAAGACCAATTTAAAACTTAGAATGTATTTAATTTTAACAAGAGGAGAAATTAGCAAAAATAGCCTTTATTATATTCAGAATGTATGTATACTTAGTTATATTAGAATCTTCCTTTCTTTTTGATAAAGATTTCTATATAAAGAAAGTTCAAATATTCCAATATTTCTCAGAGATAATTGTTTCTCCCAGCGAATCGCCAATTGTTGTGCTATACAACAACCCCCCATTTCATAAAATTTTTCTTTAGAAAACTATAATATGAAATGGGTCCCTTTTAGATTAAATTGGTATTAACTCATCATTCCTCTAAAAGGTCCGAAAACAAACGAAAAATTATAAAACCTTTTGAGTTAATAAATCATCGGCAATCGGGAAAATAAAACAATCACAACAAAAGGCCCCTCTCCTGGCTCCGATGCGATATCACTATCAGCAATCAGGGAATGCAATATGAATACAATGAAACTCTTTTCCTTAAAAGCTCCCGATGCAAGTTAAGCGATATCGCTATCGACGATCAGGGATTCTACGATAACTCAAATAAAACTGCCCAAGTCTTCCTCCGATCGCCGATCGCGATAAAGCCAAGCGCGACTTTCAAAAAGGATTGATATGGCTTCGGCATATTATGTTAATTATTATTAAAAAGCCTTTCCGCTTTCCAATAGTAATTCACTTACGCCCAACCGCCAAATAAAAATCAAATCCGCGCTTAAATAGACTATTCGGCAAATGAAGGATATAATGAGCATTTAATTGATTGACATGTTTAAACGGCCAATTAATGGAGCAGTTACGCCTAAATCCCTTCAGAGATTACATCTGCGGGAGTCTTATGATTATTTTCCATTATTCATTGATTGACATAAGTCTTCTGTACTTAGTTTTCGCCATCTATTCTCCGCATTACGTTCATTTTATCTCTTGTGCAGAGCTTCTCCGCAGTAGCAAGTTCAGACCAAATGGGGAAGAAATCTAAGAAACCTGGAACAGCTTCAGCTTCTGTGGTAACAGAGAAACATGCTCCCGATCCGGGACCAAACAAAAAAGGATTAATCTCAGATACCACATGTCTTGGTCTCGGTAATACTACTTGGCAGAGCATTTACAACCTGGTTGAAGCCGAGGAACCTCAGCAAACATCGGTACAAGCTACAGCAGGCTCGAGCTAGAAATATGATGCTACTCTGAAAGATTTGGCTGATTCCTACCTGCACAGGGTAGCGGCTCGGGAGCAAATTCTTCCATATACAGATGTAGTGATATGGGCCATTGAAGAAATTCCAATTACGAACAGAATATTCTGCACTATTGATGGGAGAGTTTTCGATTCGTTTTAGCCTAATGATTTGAGACAAATGTACCATTTGCCTGAACCAGAGAAGAAGTATAATAAAGCATTCCTGGAGAAGTTTAGAGATGAAAATGAAACTGAGTCAATCACACCACATTTAGAATGAGACAAAACCTTAAAACACAAACATGATTCTTTCTAAGCATCTGTTAGTTCCTTATGTTCTCCTTATTGTTATGTCGAGCTATGATGGCTTAAAATGGGGATTATATAGACCAAATTTTCCACAGAGATGGTACCTTTGTGTAACATGGTAGTGAAATCATGGATTGGGGGACTATATTATCGGATAAGTTAGCAACTGCTATTCTTGACTTCAGAAACAAATCCCGTGTTACTGATAGAATCATCCCTCCATTTTACTTTAGTTCCTACATTTTAGATACCCTCTGTTTTAATTCTGAGTTTCCTGTGTTAGGGTGGAGATGGACTCCACAGGACCCCATGCCCATTCATATATATCACCAGAAATTATGGAAAGGCCATTATAAACACCACCTATATCAAGTCTGCAATGGATTCATGCTACCTATTTATTATGCAATTTTTTCTAGACCTACTCATAAGGTCTCCTCTCAAGAAGAGATTGATTTGATAGCCTTAGGAACCTGGTTCGGAGAGCAAAAATTCACTTATGTAAGAGTTTTCGGCAGCCAGGCCAGACCTCATGTCCTCCCTCAGATACTGTGTATTGAAATCTCAGAGTCAGAGATAACATATCGCCTACATCCGCATCGCCTACAAAGACTCTAGAATTCAGTAGCGGCAAGTCCGGCCTCCTTTCCCCATATGCTTGCCTATACTGGTAAGGATTATAAACACGCAGAGAGCAAAGGAAGATTAATATGTTAAAACTCGCCACTTCCTCATTTAATAGACGCTTGATCCAAAAAAAAAGGTCGTCTATAATGTTCTAGGATCAGCCAAACTCACTAAATTTGAACATAAGGAAGACGCAGTTTGATGACCTTTTTCTCCTCGGCGGAGTCATCATTTCAAACCAAGAGATAGCTAAGATTAGATACCATGACGCACGGTTATTGAATTCTGTAACAAACTTAGAGAAATCGCAGATTGCAAACTCGCTTCTAGATTTGTTACCATCGCCCCGATGATACAATCAAGCAGAGGCTCGAGCAAGCATAGCCTACTTCCAAGAAACACCTGCTACATCCAAAATCTCTCAAGCAGTCAAAAGAAGAGAGCGTGAGGAACTCCAGAGGAAAGAACAAAGAAGAGGCAAAGAGGGAAAGAACAAGACGAAGAAGAGGGAGAATACGTGATCGGGGAATGTAGCAGTGCCACAGGAGCAGAAAGGAAGAAGAAAGGGAATGTCGACACTGTATTGACCCAAGATTGCTCCAGAATGGCATCAATTTGATTCAATTATAAGCAATCTTGAGAACTCAAAGAATGCCGATACATCCAGCAAATAATACATAGATACAAGATCAAAATGAGCCACAAAGAAACCGTTCACTCCCCACTACAAGGATTAGAAATAATTCTAAGGATCTCGCATCAAATTATTTGGCAGATAGAAGATATTCCTCCATGGGATGTTTTTCTATAGCTCCAAAACACAAGCACGTAATGCCAAAGCAACAACGAAAAGGAGAAGGATTGATCAACCTTTCCTCAAGCTTCGAACAAACAAGAATACCAATGTAGTGTGGAAGGAAGAATTCAACCCCTACGATGACTGGACAGTTGTCCCAAGGAGGCCGGTGCTCATTCTAAGCGGCCACCATGGATGCTGCATCGCAGGTGAGCAATTTGCTGAAAGAAAGGATCAAGTGATCGCTTCATCACAAAACACAACTATTGGAGGCACAACAGAAATAGATTCATGATTCAAATAGAGAATCATCTAGAGGCATTAGCAAAATTTAGCATGAATGAACAAGATGGTAAAATAAAAGATGGAGTAAAATTGCTCAATTAATGTACTAAATAGAGAAGTTCAAGAGTCTTCCACTCGCCAATTTCAGAAGAAGCACATGACAATAAGGCACTCATAACACAAATAAGATTGAGCAAATAACAAATCAGCTCAAGTTGAACTCGTGTGAGATAACAACATCCATAATAAACAAATGGGCCGGATGCCAAAAAGTGTGACTTAGAGCAAGCCGATGAGATTCTAATGTATTTTCTTACTTGCGTAACACTAATGAGGTATATAAAACTTGCCTAAAATCTTAGAATCCCATAAAGAAATTCGTTCATGGAGTGTAAGGGCCCTGCTGATGAAAGCAAGAGAGATAAGTTTCTAGATGCATTATCTACGAACAATTTGATTGACTTAATTAATAATACTCTATTTGTCTAACATGAGCTGAATGTACACTAGGTAAATTATTATCACCCAAGACATTGGAACAATCATGTTGTCAAGAGCTAGGAAAGAATGGGAAATGATTATTGTGAATTATGTTGACCTGGGACACCTATTGGTTGTTCCTAGTAAAACCATACGTAAACGGTAGTGCCACCTCCCTAAATTTAACGGATGCAATCGGGGTGTATCATTCCCGATATACACGATGTTAACGGCGCTCTTCGTTCAAATCAATTCTCGCTCCTGTACTACCAAGAAGTGGGAACCAATGCTAGCAATATTAACTTGACAAAAGAAAACAATGTAATGACAACTATTACTACCGTGATTGTCAGTGGAGAATATATTCAAGATCGAAGTATTCAATTCTAGTAGCCTTTAATTTTATAGCGCTTGTTAATTGATCAGTATTTATAGACTCTTTCATGTATTTAGAAAGGGTCAAATGACAGACTAAAACCTCAAGTTGTACCATCAGACTTCAGGTATATTTTTTATGAAAAACTGACCAATTTTTCCAAATTTTGATAACGTGGCTTTTATGTGGATGTGCATACCTAGCTTTTATTTAAAATTATTTATCTAATAGCGAATTCAAATTAACATTGACGCGAGAAAGATTTGCGTCATACTATTATCTATGTCTCAATCTACTTTTTATGTAAATTGTTGTTTGATTACTCTCGCTTATTATTGAATATATGAATGTGTTTTAACAGCAATCTTGATACTTTCCACTACCGGATGTTTACAATTTGCTATTCTTTTAATCATTTGATGATTTCCATTATAAAAAAGATAAGTGTAACAATGTTTTATCAATTACTGCTCAACTAATTGAATGGCAATTATTATTTAAATTAATATCTTTGTTTATTTAGCGAGGCTATCTATATGCCTAACATAAACATATCATCAAACGCTGCACTTAAGAATAGAAGCTTCCCTAGATAAAATAGTCATTTACGCTTTCGCTATAGATACAGCCCATTCATTATCACTGCTGAAACTAATCATTCGTCTTTTGTTCCTTTTATTCTTTATCTAGAAATGTCCCCATTTATATCCGGAGCCACCATCCCGTCCATATGAGCCGGCGAAGGTCCCACTTGTGGTTATCCCCAATGTTGATGTAACGATTTTCGGGGCATCAACAGACTCACAATTCAACTCCTTCAGCACTGCAATGTTATACTTTTATAATGGCCTTGGGCAGGGTCGAACCACTCGGGCTATCTTTGGAAAATTGTTGGAACAAACTTACATGGAGGTTTTGGTTTTGGTTCTCGGTGCAATAACATTATAACACAAACCTTATAGTTTTAATGCAGTCCTATATTTTTGGGCACATAACCTTAATACATGGTATATAGTTTGTAAAACTATATTTCGAAAGTTTTATTGGACCGCGTTATCATATATATTAAATATACATATGAACCAAAAACTTAATACTTCACTCGAAAAATATGGTATAAATTCATAACTTTAGACTTTGGAACAATATGTTGGTTGCGCCTAATTTATTCCATCCACACTATCACTTGACATGGCATCCAGATCCGTCAGATCGCCAACAAACTCTAATGATCACGACAACCACCAAACGTGGCATGGTGGCTCAACTCCGGTGGCATATTGGTTATAATCGACGATTATTTTTAACTCTTAGACTTTGTAATATGTGTCAAACTCTGCCATTTATTTTGGAAATGGTTTAACCCATTCCAACTCTGCCATATTTTTGTGCCACATGGAACAATAAAATCTGCCACCATGGTTAATTACTCTGCCATTTTGACCATAGACTTTGTAATATACCTTTGCGCTTATGAATATTTCACCATAGTACATTTTAATATGGTGACACATAACATTATTTATCATATAGTTCCACTTCACCATCTCATATGGTTTTGAAACCATATCTTTTTGCACCTTGGTCTAATTATATGATGTTTAAAACCATAGGCTTGGTCCATATAGTTATACCTTAGGAATATGCTCCCACCATTGTAGTATTTACACCATTGTAACATCACATAGATTTTTCACCATAATGTAGTTCCAAAACTTTACCATAAACATTAATGCACCCATCATGCACCTTAAACAATCAAACTCGCCATGAAACCCGAGGATCAGACCTTGCACATGCACTTGTAAACTTTGATGGATGATTTCTCCTTCATCCAGAGACAAAATGAGAAACCGAAGGCATTTCCAGATTCAGAGCGACGAACTCTTCGGTTTGTTGCCATTTTTGGAAACTATTGATTTATCTACAAAAAATTTACATTTTTCTGTCTAGGAAAAGTTATCGATTTGAGAAATAACTGTATTATCGAAAAAGGGTGATGGTTGAGCCTTAAAATTTCCCAAAAATGATTCTGTCGAGTAATTTCCAATAATATTATTATTGAACGCTACTATCTCATTTAATACTTCAATATTGGTGACTGTATGTTTCATGAACTTTTCACGGTCTAACCAAATTTGATTTGGCTTTCAGTAATCTTCAACAAGCACTTAAAGGTGAGATAATGGCTACCAAATCTAGTCCTTGTGAACTTAAGTAATTGTAACTTAGAGTGAATCTGGTAAATATAATGGACAAAAATATTCCTTGTCATGAATTTGATGATGGAATTACATTCCTTCTACAAGGCATTGATCAAGTCATGCTCTCTGTGCTTAACAATATTATGTATTAAAAGATTCAGCATATGCAACAAAAAATCAGAGTGAAAATGTGAGGATGTGCATGTTCAATGGTTTTCCTGATACTTTACAATTAGCTACATTATATTTAATGACTTGTGTCATATTGGATGGACCTATATCATTATTAATTTTTGGTAAGAGGTATGCAATGCTCCCAAAAGATGGTACAAATGAAGAGGAGTCTTGCGTTGCAAGGAAGATTTCATCACTAGCCAACACACCAAGAAAATTTATCAAATGTCGGTTTCTAACATTTTTTGAGCTGTCAAAGACAATGGAAACCCCAACATTCGGCCACTCATCTGTAAAATTTCCTAGAGAGCTCTATATGTCAACCTTTTTCATGTTCATCAATACAGTTCTTTCTTTTACATATCCAACGATTTTGTATCCATTAAGGGAAATTATTGATGGACTGAACAATAACATACCAGTAGGGGAGTGAAAAACATTAAATTGTATATGCACAGAGAAGCATTCTTCTATACTTCCTAGGCATAATGTATTTTCACATCTTATTGTGCTTAGACAGGATGCCCAAATATGTTATCATATTTTCTTTTATCAAACTTTACTAGGGTGTAATCAATTATAAGGGTACACCGGTTTCAGGTAAGAAACATTTATTTCATAATTGGTTTATACTTTCCCTCATATATTATATTTCTTGCTATTTCTTGAATAACTTTCACAGCATTATGAATTGGTTAATAGTCTAATAATCAGATGAGTAGGTCGGGACCAAAATTTGGTTAGCATATTTTCACCCTTATCTCTGTTTTTGTCGTTTTGACATTAATTTCTTTTAAAATGTCACGCACGATGTAAGCTTTTCTTTGTCCCATATGGCCGTGAAGTCTCATAGAATATTAAATAAAATATATCTATGTAATGACTTTCTACTTAAATTCTTCTAAGAGCTTAAACGTGCAAATGGTGCTTCTTACCTTTTTAATGTGTCCATTACTCTAGTTAGAATTATTTTTATTTTCAGTGATTTTTTTTTGGATTCTAGAATTGCATATTGAGATGCAATTGAGATAGTGAAGAATGTTAAATTAAATCATCATATCAAACTGTGACACCTTAAAAAATAATTAATGTAAAATTGTCTGTGGAAAATACTGTCATTTGGAATATTTGTCAAGTTAATGTGCTTAATATTGCAAAGTTTACATTCATAATATCATATTACTTTACACAGTTACTATTGGAATGTTGAAAGGTTTCTAAAGGAATATCCAATTGAATTTTTTTTTGTTCATGTCACATCAAATAGGGGAAATAGATGCCTTAATTCAGATCTTTGGCATGCCCGTGCTGGACCGGTCGTGTCCTAACCTGTTGTTGGGAGCAAGGTTGTTTATTTTCCACAGGGTCGCAATGAGTAGGTGAGGTGGTTGCTCACTAATTTTTAATTTTCAATCTTATTTTGGATACAAATGACTGAAATAATGAATGCTTATCTTATTTTCATCATAAAATGTGACCCCAATATCTTTAAATTTTAACGTTATGTAATGAAACTAATCATAATAAATGTGATTTCAAGGAGCTGCTTCAACAAGGAGTTTGATGCTCATATATCCAATTATCCAAATTTTCCAACTCAATTAATCTGCCAACTTCACACTATTACAATGCATGTGGGTTCTCTGCATTTCATCCCTGCTTTGGTTGTGAACACTTTTATTCATATTGTTATATATGCAAGATTTAAAATTTAATAAACACCTTATGGAATTCCAGTCAGATGTGGAAATGGGTGAAGTATATGCTGAAATGACATTGCAACCTCTTAATGTTGTAAGACATTTTCATTTTCATTATTTGTGCTTTTCCATAATTAGCAATTTTGGTGAGAAATGCTTTGGTAGTAGTTCCATTTGTGCAGGCAACTAAAAATTGATGATATTGTGCAACAAGAGAAAGAATAGTGTTATCTTGGTTTTGACCCCGACACACCAAGCAAGAAACTGAATAATTACTTTTGTAAAACATTAACTGCAAGTAACACTAGCACTGATGATAGGTTTTATGTGCCACGTCGCACTGCAGAAAATTTTGACCTCCACTTGTGCAGTTCTTATTTTCCCATAGTTTTTGTTTTATTTGTGATTTAATATATAATTTCTTAGAATTGCAGACCTTTTTTAAGAGACAACATTCTTTAGAGGAGCAAAAGGTAAGGGTATTTGTCATATTTGTCTCCTATTAAGTTTTGATTGTTTTGGGCAGGATTTCACTTAGCAACCACCTTCTCGGGAACTGACAGCCAGGGATATTCATGACAATGAATGGAAATTTCGACATATTTTCCAGGGTAAGTTATAGTAGTTATTTGAATGTTGTTTTGGAATAAAAGTGAATAGTGAACATGTAATTATGTGCAGTTTCTTTTGATACTCTTATATGATTGCAATGCATTTTGAAATGTATACATGTAGTGCATATATCAAACTTGTTGCCACATTTGAGGTCATAAGTGGCAGATCTATTTTAAATTTCTTGTTAATGGTGTTAGTAGTTATCCTATACGCTCTAAAAAGTATCTGATATAGCTAGTCCCTAGTCACTTTACCTTCGAATATGGAGCCAACATGTTTAGTTTTTCTATGGATATAATTTGTTGGCTTTTGGGAATTGGATTCCTTTTCCCCTGGAATAGTACGCTAACAATTGAAGATTGTTATATTGAAGCTATATTCCCAGTTAGTATTGCAATTTACAAAGTCTTGTGTTATTTGTTTTTAGTTTCTTGTTGTAATCTTGTGTATCAATAATTTGCTCCACCCAGTTGATTTCTATTAACATGTTTTATTGCTGAAGTGTCACTGCTTCTTAAATATAACTAGAGGAAACTATACAACTAAAAAAGTGGACCATGAGATATTCTTAGTAGAAATTGCTAGCACTACTGTGTTTGATTATGTTGGATAAAATCAAAATTTCAATGTACCATAACCATGGGAATTCAAAATATTGGGATAAAAATGTGTGTTTCTATTTGCATTTATTACTTTAGTTGAAGATAACATTTCATCAACAAATGTTGTACATTGAGAACAAAGTAGGTACAAAATTTATTCTATGGTGACATTTTATTTTATTTGTTTATACAAGTCATTTGGCTAGATAGTGGCCACTATTTCCCAATTGAAGAGAACTTGTTCGAGTTTCTTTATTTTATGGGGAAAAATGACATTAACAATATCGCTTATGTTGAGGTATATATTGTATAAATCCTTTATAGTTTACTTTAGTTTATATTCCAATGTTTATCGAATTTCATTTCTTATACTTGGTATTGTATCTTTTGTTTTGCAGAAAATGAACTTAGTATTGATGGTAAGAAGCAAGAATTGAAGAAAGAGGAGAACAGTAATACTAGAGTGAAAAAATGCAAATTAAAGAGAGAGGGAAGGGAATTGGTCTATTGGTACTTTTAGAGCTAATATTTTGTATGACACACACATAGATATCGACGTTCAAGTCTTCAGAGTTGAGGAGTTCACATGCAATGTCTTGGCAACACGACGATAATGTTTTGAAGTGATGAAACAATATTTCATGTGTAAATTATACTCCAACCAATATTAAGTTTAAAACTCATATTGTAATGCTTGACATTTTATATAATATAATTTTTGGTTGGAATTATTTATAGTTGCACTTGATATTACTTAGTATTGTAATTAACATATGTAACTTTGCGTTTTCATATTAGATGAACATGTACATTATATGACATTTTTTTTTAGTTGCAAAATCATACTAATTAGTTTATGTCGATTAATAATAAACACATAAAATCAATCTAAAACTACTAGATATGTAGTTTATTTTTATTAATGATGAACACAAATAAAATGAATATACAACTAAATTAGTTGCTTATGATGATTGTTAATGAAAGTAAATGAAATGAATATAAACTACTAAGGTAGTCATTTATATAATGAATATTAAACTACCAAAAAATGAAAAATGACTACTGCAAATGATAATTGTTTTATTACAAATGACAATTAAATTTGCATATATATGACTATTAGTAGCTAATTTACAGTATCTTATAACACGACCAACATTTTGGTCATATTTCTTTGGTCATTAATTGGTTTTCTTGAGTTATCATTTAGTAATATATTTTATTGTATATTTGGTCATTAATTGTCACAATTAATAACCAAATCAATGAATAAATTAATTACCAAATCAATGAATAAATTAAAGACCAAATCAGTGATCAAATCAATGACCAAATATAATACTAGACAACAAAATTGAGTCAACCAATTAATGACTAAGCAAAAACGACTAAAATTTGGTCATGTTATAAGATACTGAAATCAACTACTATTGGTCACCGACCAAAAAATAGTCGTTTATAGGAAAATTTTAATCATTTTTTTAGTAACTAATTAGCCATTTTGTAATAGTGGTATTATAAAAAAAAATATCCATGTACAATAGCTCTCATGTGATATATCCAATATCCAACCCCCCTCTATTACAAAAACATTTATTTTTTATATGCCAAATTACAAGGGCCTATTTTTCCAAAACAATAAATGTATTTTTGCAAAAATAAAAGAAAAAATAACAAAAATAACATACATCTCTTTAACTGATAATAAAAAAATAAAAAATAAATAATCATAACACCAAATATGGCAACAATGTAAAAAAGCCTCAAATATTTGAGTTTGTTGATGTCAAATCTTCTTGAATATATGGATTTGTCTCCTTCTGTTGATATTGATCCTTAAAAGCTGAGATTTCCCTCAACTGTTTGCTGATCATGCTCCTCGATATCTTATAGCTGTTTATTTTTCTCCATCAAATCTGGAACAAAATATCCTCTGCCATCTCATCTTTTGACCATCGATCCTGTGCCTAAGAATTTGGAACTGCCTCCAAAAAAACTTCTACAGAAATCATTCTCCACTTTGTAAGCTAAGACTATGCAGACTGCATGAAATCTATGATGACATGGAAAATTCACAATTTATCCCTTCTCTATTTTCCTCATAGCATACAACGCAGGTCTACGAAGTGTCTAGAAATGCAAAGAAGACATGATTTGGAGGGTGGATGAAACAGACATAGCTAATAAGAGCCAAGGGTAATAAGCTATAATCCCTTTGAGAATATTCAGAATAACTTGCCGGTATACTTCCTAGAAATCTCTCTAAACTTTGAATGGCACAAGCATGGTACCAAATAGAATAGATTACTTCTCACTCTGTTTCAAGATGGGTATTTATTTAGCACTACCTATATAAATTATCCGTATCAGGTGTAAAGGATCATTGTGTTTTTAATTATCACTTATGGAATGCTACTGAAAATGAAAATGATACCTTGCAGGAAATTCCAGAGAGTCCGAGTACATCGTAGCCATGAACAGTACCATTAGAACACATTCATCCTACTTCTAGACTTTGATCCAGTTATGTGACTTGAAAGCAAACACTAATTTAAAAATAACAAGAACAGAGAAAAGCACACTTCATAAGCATTTGAATTTGGACATAATTCTGTAATAAACAGAGGTTCCATGTCTGAAAGCAGCGACCAGACACTCTGTTCATCTTCAACATTGTGTACACGTGAGGTTTTGTCATGGTTGTGCGCTTTCAGGAGGTAACAAAGAGAGCTACATCTTCCCCCACTTTTCTTTTCTTCACAGAGATCATGTAAAATTTTCCTCAAGATTAGTCCCATGTCCCGAGTTGGGAAAAGCTCATAAGTGTATGACCATATCCTACTAAATTTATGCCCAAAAATGACTCATGAGTATACCATATCGCAAATATACCAGCTGTAGCCAAGCCAACATACAAGCCAATAACTAAGTAGTGAAACAACACCCAGGCATCAATCAGAGAATCATTAATTTTTCGAGGGGAATTTTTCATGATATCTACATCAGGTGGATTGAAACCTAGAGCTGTTGTAGGTGGCCCATCAAACACATATATATCAATATATGCAAAAATAAGAAAGCAAAGTGCCATTTCAAACTTCACCCTAACAAATTATTGTCAATTCAAAAGTTGCAAAAAATCAAATACCATTCACCTTAAAATACTCCTTGGATCAGATGCACAAATTGCAAGGCCCATCGAACACATATATATCAATATAGGCAAAAATAAGAAATCAAAGTGCCATCACCATTCCAATCTACTAGAAGCACATATCTCAATAAATTTGCAAACTATTTGAAAACCAACTACCATCACCTATAAAAAACCTTTACAGATAGTAATTAATGTTAATTTCATTTAGTGAAAGGCAATGCCCAAAAGATGACTAAGGACTCAATTTTCAATAATAACCAAGTGAAATTTAACTATTGTAGACCTCATGTGTATGGAAAAAATATAAATACTTGCAAAAATACTCTGATGGATATTTGAGTTACAAACTTTGATTTATATGTCCAATTTAAAAAATATGAAATCCAACTACTACAAAAACATTCAAAATAAAATGCACTTCATGCGCTAGCCATTTCTCTGGTGTAAATTTGTTGATTTGAGTGAGCAGAAACCATCTTGATTGAACCTCGTGCCATTAGATAATTTATATCATTTCTAGCAAGCGAACCATATTTAATCTAAAAATTCAAGGAAAACATTAACATTAGTGAGAAGAACCACATACTTTTCTGCAAAACATATTCATAAAAAAGGAACAAACTCTTCTTTTTTTTCGTGATTAAATGGACCAACTTCAGAAGAACCACAGTGACCTAAGGCATCCAACATAAGTGTTTAGGTAAGTGACACCATTATCTTCAAATTGTATATATGTGTTGAGGTAAGGGGTACATATAGCTATATAGGTATGCAGTTATATTTTTTTATGGAAGAAATACCAAATTAATGTTTGAATGAAACACAACTACAAAAAGATGAATGGCTAGTGAAAGAAACTTACACCAAAAAGTAGGTAGCAAAAAAAGGTTGAGTTATCTCGAACATTCACCATTTGAAGTATTCATTATACCTAAAGTTAAAAAGTACAAAAATAACATCAGATTCATACAAACAAATCAACAAAAAAACAACCAAAAACTATTTATAAATAATCCAACATATGGAAATACATAAGGAAAGTGAAAGTAGAATGTTTTGAAAATTAACCTTGTTCAAATTTTTCATAAAATCTGAAAAAACTTTGTAATCACTTTCTTCTAATTTGTATGTATCATTCTTAGCATTGTAGATAAGTTTGCGATTTCTATAACAGATTCAAGTTGTACAAAATCATGATCATTTAAATCATACTTATACATGCGCTGCCCCTTTATTCTACTATAACAAAATAATTGAAGCTCGATGCCTTCTAATCTATCCAAAAGGTCAATGTCATTATGGTAATCAAACACCCTATTACCATCCTTCTTCCTTATTATTTGGACCCTTCCAATGCATCACATTCCACAAGAAAAACCTTGTTTCGTACTTCGAGGAACACCTTTTCTTGCAGTACGTTCAGTGGGGGGAATTGAGTTGTTTTCAAACAACACCCTACAATTTTATCCAATACCAAAGCCAATTGAAACACCCTTTTGTAGAGTCTTCCCATCTCGCCTAAAGTAGACCCCACTTCTCACTTTTTTCAACCTATCTTTGGATAATGTTGGATTTCCATTCAACTGACTAACCAAACATGTTTTGAACATATCTTTACCATCAAGATTCACCACTGGTTTTATAGTTTTTCTTACATTTTCATCAGCGGAATCTAAAGTTTCATCCAACTCATGTCTCCACTCACTTTCCATTATTTTCAATTCACTTTCATTGTGTACCAATGAAGATGAAGATTGAAATATAGAGTTGGAACATCTCGGTGGAGAATCATCAACTACTTAATCCACAATTTGGAATGTTGGATAATATTTATCCTCTATCCATGGTTTAACCGACCAAGAACATTGATTGTAATTTTTTGATTTCATTCCAAGAGTTGATAAAGTGTCTTGTGCATCTTTCAATCCAATCTTAAGGGCTTCTAAAATATTAGCATCTGTGGATATTGGATCATATTGCGACAATATGTCAATGTCTTGTATTGTTTCTTGGTGTAATTTATTCCAAATGTTTTCTTGCTTCTTATGGGATTTATTAAAATGAAGCCCTTGAGAATTTGATTCTTCTTCAAAAAATCTATTAAAGGTTCCAACAACATGAAGCAAGTCAGTGAAATCATAGGCCCTCTCCACTCCAACCATCCTACCAACTTTCTAAAGATTTTCTCACATACATCTGACCCAGTCAAGTTCAAAACACATGGCAAGTTAGAGTATTGATCTCGAAACAATATTATGAAAAAAACTGCAAAATGGCAAGAAATTCTCACATCTTGATATGCCTCTTTGCTGATGAAATTTATATTGACATTAGTATGAGATTATTTTTGTACCCAACATAACCATAATGCAAAGAAATGATGAACTCGTGAAGCATTTCACACTCTTTCCTAGAGGCCCAAACTATGAGACACAAATATGTCAATGTAGTCAATAACAATCATTAAGTAAGTCTCTGTAGCTAGTTTCCTCTCTAAATTTCCACTTGGTGTACTTCTCAACTCTTTAAAACACCTATGAACATGCCTTGAAGCAATGCGTTGTGAAGAACCCCAATTTTGTCGATCCATCCTCTCTATATCTTCACACTTAAGCTTGTGATCATCCACTTTAAAAGTGTGATAAACAATTATGACATGGCCAAAACTTATGTACTCATTTCCTAAAACCAATTCTCGTCAACCACTAAACAAAGGATTCACTAGCTTTTTGCCGTTGTGGATGTAATATTGGTCATGAAATCCTGTTACATTGCAACCATTGTACAACCTAGTTAGCCTCCACCCTTCCCAAGGAATTTTATTTCTAAGACTTGATGTTGAAGAATAATCCTTCAACGCAAGTTGCCTTCTTCTTCTATCCCCATCCGAGGAATGACAAGCAATAGGTCCCATATTTTTTTCTACGTGTTTCTTCCACATAAATTCTACCTTTTCCCATTATTGATAAAAAAAAAATTGCATTGAATTTATTGCGTGTTGGATGAACAACCACAACCAAATGAGGAATTTTTTCATGTAAAGATTTTGCAATAATAACACTTGTATAATGCCCAATAACATTATTTTTAAAAGAACTTGTTATAATCTCATAGCCTACATCTCCCTCACCAACTATCACCAAGAAATGTGATTGGAATTGATGTTCTTCTTTCAAACCACAATACCCCACCAGTGTATCGCTTTGTGCTACCCACCTAACATATTTTTTCACAATTTTTCATCTTCAGCAAGGCATACAGGAATTGGTCCATATATACCATGTTTGGCTTTATAATAAGCATAAATTTTTTCGACAGCCTCAAAAATGTGCTCGTGCTCCCATGGGATATATTTCAATGACTTTGTAACTTGCCTTAAATTTGTAGATATTGAAGGACCATCTAGATTCAATATAATAAAGTTATGTAATCCAGGACCTCCCCATAACTTGATCATCTCATAAAGGGATTTTGTGGATGTACTATACCTTTTCCCTGCTTTTTCATGAATCAAGTTATGAAATATATCCTTGAAAAATTCCCAAACTACATCTTTGCCTTGTAATTTTCTTTACTTATGTGCCTCACAAACATCCTTAAAAAAAATAAAGACATCCTTCCTTTCTGCCGATGAAAACAACTTTTCCTTTAGATATCTCATTCAAATAGAGAGTGTAGCAACCTTTGTCCTCTCCCACCAAAGAGATCGCATTGTTGATCTATGGTTAGCATTTGTAACCCTTTCAGCATTCTTCAATTCATTTTGAATCAAATAGTCCTATCTTCTACCTTTTCCTGTATCTTGTTCACTTCTTTTATTTGTGCACCTTGATTCATGATATAATCACAGCCTAAAGTCATTACATTCTGGAACCAACTTACAAAATCTACATGTTAATGAATCAAAAGGGATCCCTATTTCAGAACCCCTCTGGCAATGAATATTTCTATATGTATCATCAATACGACATTCAATACCCTCATAACATAACATGATCTTGGTATGCTTCTCTATGGCCCATAATTTTCCACCCCTTTGATCATCCATTAGGACCATTATTTCCAATCTCTCCCCATTTATATCAATATAAGGATACCAATACCCCCAACATTTTAGTAACAAGGGAGACAATTGAGCAATAAAAAACAAATAAATTAGAAGTAAGATAAATAAAATAATATACAAATTCATATTCAATTTTAGTCTAAACTATTAATTAACCACTAATTAACACACCTGAAGTAGAAGTATTTTCACTTGTAGAACCCCTATGTAACACTGATGGTGATGATGGCACTAAGAACCTAGTCAAACTTTGTTGGGACTTATCATTGGTAGGCTTCTTAGGTTTCCCAACTGTGCCACTCTTCAACCCAATCTCATGATGTGAATCCTCATTTGTAGTAGTAGTAGTGTGCTTTTTTGATTTCATGTGTTCATTTAGAGTATTGACAATATTACCACTTGTCGACACTAAAAAAATCCATTTATTGCATCGTGTGCATTCGACTCTCACTTTTTTCATGTCCTTATAGTTTGCAAGTGTTTCTTCCACCACCTTAAACAAATTAGGCTCTTGTGTCTTGTTGAAATCATCTAGAAGTTTGATTGCTTGATCAATATGAAATTGGTCTCCAACCACCGTTGTTTGTTGTACTTTGTTACATGAAGGAATTTCACTACCACTTGGCATTGAAAGGCGTTGTTGATGGGGCCCTGTTTTCATATGATGGTTTTTGAAGTTGCACATTGTTCGCGCTACCAAGGATACATCACCTATTCCATAATCAATGCCACAAATTTCACAATGGATCTTTATTTTAGATTCTCCCTTTTCTGAATATACTTTGAGAGTAAGTTTATCATTCACAAACTCTTCCATTAAAATTTTCACTTTTTTTCCCAAGATGCCAATACACAAGGATCAAAAATTGTGGCTTCTTCCACCGACAAAGGCATATTTTCAATTCTTGGTTGTTTATGCATAGGTTCCTCCACATTATCTTCAATGTTTTCAAAGATTAGTATTGTTTCCACTGCATTTGAACCCTTTGTTTCCGCATCAAATGTGCCTAGTTTCCTCTTGATGCCTAAAAGTGTTGTATAAAATTTCCATTTCTTCTATTGCTTTTTATTTAAAGCTAATCCATTTTGGATAAAATCAAAAGGGTATTCAACGATTCCATCATCCACAATTTCATCACAGATTTCAACAAATGTACAACCTTCTTGACACTTGACAATGCCAATGACATATTTCTCTTCATCGGTAGCAATTTTATAAGAGAAGTCCATATGTTTTTGCACATAAATAAATGAAAAAGTAAGTAAAATTCCACAAACATATTGGTTTATTATGAAAAAAAGATCAAGGAAGCAAGGTATGCACTTTCAATTCAAAGCTCCAAAAAACATGAATAACTCTTGCTATTGCGATGAAACACCTTGATTCAAAATGTACTATCGATGGATTCCTCAAATGGAACTAAAACCAGAAATAAAACATAGTACTAAAACCTTTATTTGAGAGTTGATTTATTGAGTCAAACATTTACAAACTTATAAGAAATTTTAGACCCTAAATCTACCTCAATTTTGGCCTTATTTACATCATTTTTTTTGTGTCCTAAAGAGGTCAAAACCAAACCATCGTAGCTTTTATTGCTTGCTGATATGAAATGGATTTTATTCAATTTATTTTTTACTAGTATCTAGGGCTTTTGAGAGATAAAGACATTTTTTTATGTTTTTGGAGCTACCAATGGGTAAGGACAATGTTTGATCTCTATGTTTTTGGAACTACCATGTGGATCCGCCATAGTTCTAGCTTCAAAGAATGATGGCACATGGAGAATGTGCGTGGACCATCTAATCTTGAGCATAATCATAATAAAGAACTAATATCCATTATCACACATTGACAACCTATTAAATCAACTTTAGGGAGACAAATATTTCAGTAAGAGCAACCTAAAGTCTAGTTATCATCAAATCTCTATGAATACAAAGGTTACGTGGAAGACATATTTCAATATGTGACAACTGCTTGCATGGCCATTGATTCCATTAAATGTTACCAATGGCCTTGAAACATTCATGGGATGATGAAAAAAGTGCTACAACCACATATTGACTCAACTCTAATTGTGTACTTCGACTTATTACTTTTCAACTAGACCTTGGATGACCAAACCAAGGGTTTGCAACACATGACAAGTTATTTGTGAACATGAAGAAGTGTGCATTTGGGTATAAGGAACTTGATTATCTTGGATTTTTGTGTGAACCATGATGGACTAAGCATTTATCCAACGAATTTTTCAACCATTGTTATTTGGCCACCGCCAAATATCAATAGAAGCCGGACAAATTTTATTTGAAAACACGTATTTTTTACATAAGCACATACAGTGACATTGTATAAACTTGAAGGAGAGAGTTGGGACCTTTTCTCTCTTTTTATAACCTCTATCAGCCCCATATTCCTAACTTCTACTGACCCTTTAATCCACAATATGATCGACTAAGAGTCCCCAACAAGTGTGAACATTGAGCCCCCAAATTCTAAAGCAAGTGCCATCAGAAGGTAAACTTCTCTGGATTCTGCTAAGTTGTTAAATCCTCTGTCTGTTCCACATCCAAAAATCAACCTATTACCTTCCAGTTTCTACAATAATGGGGTGCTACCTTCTTCTCTGGTCCCTAGATTGTCCCTTGAAGCGCTGTGAAAAAAATCCAAAAAGAACAAATCGATCAAGATCCATAGTGGAAAGAGAACTTCTTGACTTCTCCTTGGAATTTTTATTTAAGATGGGATGAGTATTTTGAACCTCGAATGGCATATATAATGGTGTGCACATTTTATTATTAAATATGTCCTAACCCATAAGAAAAATATTGCAAGGGAACTATGTCTATTTATTATTTCATTATTCTGCAACCAAATTTGCAGGGCTTCATCAATAAAATCCCCTTCCAACTACCTCTCCTTTCCTTGAATCCTTTTGTAGCTGCCCAGAATTCCTTAGTGATATGGCACTTGAAGAACAAGTGATTTTCTAATTTAGTGCTTTCCTTATATAGGTAGCATAGACTTGACCCTTGTCACCCCGACTTCTGAAGATGCAAAAGAGGACCTTGTTTTTCAAGATAAGCCACAATAAGATTCTGGCTTTATGAGGGACTTTCAATTTCCACAGTGTCTTGAGCCACCACCTACGGTCATTCTTGTAGAAAAGTGACAACATAACCCTTCTTCACTGTATAGACTCTTGTTTGCTGCCCATACTGATGTATCCCTTTCATCCCTTAATCCTAGAGGCTCTTCACTGTGTATACTCATGTTTGCTGCCCTTACCAATGTGTGTATTTCAAACTTTCACCATAGATCCTTTGATAAGCTGAACCCTACAACACTTCACTTATCTGCAACTGCCCCTCCCAATCCCAAGTGACCAACATTTATTCCTCCACAAGTGGAAAATAATTTACGAGGAAAATTTTCATATCAGAAGAACATAGCCTGCACGCAGAGAGATTGATATCCTTTTCTATTTGGATGTGGTTTATTGATTAGGATGAGGTGCTGCCATGCAAATAGTCCAGGTTAAAACCTCGGTGAGTGTAGATTCCGTGTAATCTAAAACCTGGGTTATGAATTTCCCTCTAGTCATCAAGTGTACATATCAGCGATTATATCGGTATGGTGGTCCCTCTTATACATATTAATCATAGAATCTTCCTTCTTGACCTCATTATCCTCAGGCTCTAACTACTCAATCTGTTGTGAGTGATAACTCTATTTGCTTGTGGAAATCTGATTTTGGTATGCTTGGTTGTGACAGTGGTGGAGTTCGTTTATTTGTACAAAAGATGGTTTCTGGAATCCATATATTGGATATGACTAAAATATCAACCAACTCCCCTCATTAGAAGATAATATGCCATAGAATTTACATATAATACATTAACAATTTGACTTCTGATGAAAATGTTATACACCAGCAATGCAAGCATCCTTAACCAACTATCTTTTCCTTTTACAGGATCACATTTCTTAAATAAATGTTAAACACCAGCAATGCAAACATCCTTAACCATCTATCTTTCCCATTCAAAGGATCACATTTCTTATGAACTATATGCATAATGTCACATATAGATCATATTTCTTACGAACTATATACATAATGTCATTGCAACTAGATTTGAACTTGAGATATTTAACCTTGAAGAATTTATGGTTAGAGAATGATGTTCTCCAGTTGCTACAGAATGAGTTAAAATTATAGATAGGAAAACTTGAAAGGAAACTAGAATTAAAGCAATTGCATGCCATGTGGTGAGTTAACGTGCACAACACATCATTAATCACTATACATGGGAGCATGCCATTGAAGATGAAACCCATATACTTTGTCAACTGCCATATATTGAACTTTTATTCACTACTATATATATATATATATATATATAAGATTCAATAGTCGTGCAAATGAACTTAACGAGAATAGGTCAAGAGAACTTAACAAAAATGCTAGGAACAGAGGTGCAGCAGATACACCAATTGTTTTTTAACCAATTTTGGTACTTGTAGAACCTTAATGCACATTACTAAAACACATATAATAGCTTCTAAATGCATGGTGGGAAAACCAACATAAGTAACAGAACACATAGAAACATGCTATTCTAAGAATGCATTCTGCCTAGTAATGAATCAAAGGCTTCACATTTTACATCATACCCTGTGCTGGAATGAAGAATTACACATGAAACCTCACCCCCACATGAATAATTAATGATAGAACATTTTGTAACAATATACTATTCTCAGTGTTATATCATTCCCTATGTTGGAAGGGAGAATTACACATGAAACCTTTCCCCAAAATGAATAATTAAAGATAACACATTTTGTAACAGTATACTATGCTCAGTGTTACAATCACATATAACATCGTGCACAACCAATTAAAAAAATATGTCTTGTCAATGGTTGAGATAAACTATCACACTTGATATCATGCCCCACCATGAATACATAATGACAACAGATTGAGTTTACATACCATTAGTTTGTAGCAAAGCTTCATGATGAAATAACACGTAGCAATTAACCAAAATATTATGGTGTGACAACACATATTTGAATTTCAATATGTTATGACAATGCAATATGAGGCTACACAAATTGCATAGTATTTAGTTTCTCTTGATGTCTATGTAAGACAATCAAGTATAGCTACAACCATTAATTCGGTATGGTCTTCTCTATTCTATTGTATACATGTCCATGAGAAAACTAACCACTCCAATGTACTTAGAAAGGCATACGTAGATAGAACAAAGTAATGGAGAAAACTATTAGTTGCATCGTCCTTAAAGAGGGCATAGCATAATTTCTATGGACAACGATAGCATAATATCTAGGGACAATGGTAGTAATACCAGAACTTATACAAGGAAACACTAGAAACATATTTATAATAAGCCACAGTCATACTATGCTCAGTGTTACAATCACATATAACATCATGCGCAACCAGTTAAAGAAATATGTCTTGTCATTGGTTGAGATAAACTATCAAACTTGATATCATGCCCCATCATGAATACATAATGACAACAGATTGAGTTTACATACCATTAGTTTGTAGCAAAAATTCATGATGAAATAACACGTAGAAATTAACCAAAATATTATGGTGGGACAACACATATTTGAATGGCAATATGTTATGACAATGCAATTTGAGGCTACACAAATTGCATAGTCTTTAGTTTCTCTTGATGTCTATGTAAGACAGTCAAGTATAGCTACAACCATTAATCTGGTATGGTCTTCTCTATTCTATTTTATACATGTGCATGATAAAAATAGACACTGCAATTTCCTTAGAAAGGCATACGTATATAGAACAAAGTAACGGAACAAACTATCAGTTGCACCATCCTTAAAGAGGGCATAGAATAATTTCTAGGGACAATGATAGCATAATATCTAGAGACAACGGTAGTAATACCAGAAATTATACAAGGAAACACTAGAAACATATTTATAATAAGCCACAGTCATACTATGCTCAGTGTTACAATCAAATATAACATCATGCGCAACCAGTTAAAGAAATATGTCTTATCAATGGTTGAGATAAACTGTCACACTTGATATCATGCCCCATAATGAACACATAATGAAAGCAGATTGAGTTTACATACCATTAGTGTGTAGCAAAACTTCATGATGAAATAACATGTAGAAATTAACCAAAATATTATGGTGGGACAACACATATTTGAATGGCAATATGTTATGACAATGCAATTTGAGGCTACACAAATTGCAGAGTCTTTAGTTTCTCTTGATGTCTACGTAAGACAATCAAGTATAGATACAACCATTAATTTGGTATGGTATTATCTATTATGTTGTATACATGTGCATGAGAAAACTAACCACTGCGATGTCCTTAGAAAGGCATACGTAGATAGAACAAAGTAGCGAAGAAAACTATCAGTTGCACCGTCTTTAAATAGGGCATAACATAATTTTTAGGGACAACGATCGCATAATATCTAGGGAAAACGGTAGTAATACCATAAATTATACAAGAAAACACTAGAAACATATTTATAATAAGCCACAGTCATACTATGCTCAGTGTTAAAATCAGATATAACATCATGCGCAACCAGTTAAAGAAATATGTCTTGTCAATGGTTGAGATAAACTATCACACTTGATATCATGCCCCATCATGAATACATAATGACAATAGATTGAGTTTACATACCATTAGTTTGTCTCAAAAATTCATGATGAAATAACACGTAGAAATTAACCAAAATATTATGGTGGGACAACACATATTTGAATGGCAATATGTTATGGCAATGCAATTTGAGGCTACACAAATTGCATAGTCTTTAGTTTCTCTTGATGTCTATGTAAGTTATTTAGGTATAGCTACATCCATTAATTTGGTATGGTCTTCTATATTCTTGTATACATGTGCATGAGAAAAATAACCACTGCAATGTCCTTAGAAAGGCATATGTAGATAGAACAAAGTAACGGAGCAAACTATCAGTTGCACTGTCCTTAAAGAGGGCATAGCATAATTTCTAGGGACAACGATAGCATAATATCTAGGGCCAACGGTAGTAATACAAAAACTTATACAAGGAAACACTAGAAACATATTTATAATAAGCCACATTAATACTATGCTCAGTGTTACAATCACATATAACATCATGCACAACTAGTTAAAGAAATATGTCTTGTCAATGGTTGAGATAAATTATCACACTTGATATCATGCCCCATCATGAATACATAATGACAACATATTGAGTTTAAATACCATTAGTTTGTAGCAAAACTTCATGATGAAACAACATGTGGCAATTAACCAAAATATTATGGTGGGACAACACATATTTGAATGACAATATGTTATGAAAATGTAATTTGAGGCTACGCAAATTGCATAGTCTTTAGTTTCTCTTCATGTCTATGTAAGAAAGTCAAGTATAGCTACAACCATTAATTTGGTATGGTATTCTCTATTCTGATGTATACATGTGCATGAGAAAAATAACCACTTCAATTTCCTTAGAAAGGCATAAGTATATAGAACAAAGTAACAGAGAAAACTATCAGTTGCACCGTCCTTAAAGAGGGCATAGCATAATTTTTAGGGACAACGGTAGCATAATATCTAGGTTAAATGGAAGTAATACCAGAACTTATACAATTAAACACTAGAAAAATATTTATAATAAACCACAATAATACTATGCTCAGTGTTTCAATCACATATAACATCATACCCAACTAGTTGAAGAAATATGTCTTGTCAATGGTTGAGATAAACTATCTCACTTGATATCATGCCCCTTCCTGAATACATAATGACAACAGATTGAGTTTACATACCATTAGTTTGCAGCCAAAATTCATGATGAAATAACATGTAGCAATTAACCAAAATATTATGGTGGGACACCACATATTTGAATGGAAATATGTTATGAAAATGCAATTTGAGGCTACACAAATTGCATAGTCTTTAGTTTCTCTTGATGTCTATGTAAGACGGTAAAGTATAGATACAACCATTAATTTGGTATCGTATTCTCTATTTTGTTTTATACATGTGCATGAGAAAACTAACCACTGCAATGTCCTTAGAATGGCATACACAGATAGAAAAAAGTAACAGAGCAAACTATCAGTTGCACCATTCTTAAAGAGGCCATAGCATAATTTCTAGGGACAACGATAGCATAATATCTAGGGAAAACAGTAGTAATACCAGAACTTATACAAGGAAACAGTAGAAACATATTTATAATAAGCCACAATCATTACTATGATCAGTGTTACAATCACATATAACACCATGCGGAATGAGTGAAAGAAATATGTCTTATCAATGGTTGAGATAAACTATCACACTTGATATCATGCCCCATCATGAATACATAATGACAATGGATTGAGTTTGCATACCATTAGTTTGTACAAAAATTCATGATGAAATAACACGTAGAAATTAACCAAAAATTTATGGTGGGACAACACATATTTGAATGGCAATATGTTATGACAATGCAATTTGAGGCTACACAAATTGCATAGTCTTTAGTTTCTCTTGATGTCTATGTAAGATAGTCAAGTATACCTACAGCCATTAATTTGGTATGGTCTTCTCTATTCTGTTGTATACATGTGCATGAGAAAACTAACCACTGCAATTTCCTTAGAAATGCATACGTAGATAGAACAAAGTAACGGAGAAAACTATCAGTTGCACCGTCCTTAAAGAGGGCATAGCATAATTTCTAGGGACAACGATAGAATAATATCTACGAGCAACGGTAATAATACCAGAACTTATACAAGGAAACACTATAAACATATTTATAATAAGCCACAGTAATACTATGGTCAGTGTTACAATCACATATAACATCTTGGGCAACCAGTTTAAGAAATATGTCTTGTCAATGGTTGAGATAATCTATCAAACTTGATATCATGCCCCATGATGAATACATAATGACAACATATTGAGTTTAAATACAATTATTTTGTAGCAAAAATTCATTATGAAATAACATGTAGCAATTAACCAAAGTAATATGGTTGGAGAACACATATTTCAATGGCAATATGTTATAACAATGCAATTTGAGGATACACATATTTCATAGTCCTTAGTTTCTCTTGATGTCTATGTAAGATAGTCAAGTATAGCTACAACCATTAATTACCTATGGTCTTCTCTATTATGTTGTATACATGTGCATGAGAAAACTAACCACTGCAATTTCCTTAGAAAGGCATATGCAGATAAACAAAGTAACGGAGCAAAATATCAGTTTCACTATCCTTAAAGAGGGCATAACATAATTTCTAGGGACATTGATATCATAATACCTAGGGAAAATGGTAGCAATACCAGAACTTATAAAGGGAAACACTAGAAACATATTTATAATAAGCCACAGTAATACTATGCTCAGTGTTACAATCACATATAACATCATGCACAACCATTTAAAGAAATATGTCGTGTCAATGGTTGAGATAAAGTATCACACTTGATATCATTCCCCATCATGATTAAATAATGAAAATAGATTGAGTTTACATACCATTAGTTTGTATCAAAAATTCATGATGAAATAACACGTAGAAATTAACCAAAATATTATGGTGGGATAACACATATTTGAATTGCAATATGTTATGCCAATGCAATTTGAGGCTATACAAATTGCATAGTCTTTAGTTTCTCTTGATGCCTATGTAAGACAGTCAAGTATAGCTACAACCATTAATTTGGTATGGTCTTCTCTATTCTGATGTATACATGTGCATGCAAAAACTAACCATTGCAATGTCCTTAGAAAGGCATACGTAGATAGAACAAAGTAACGAAGCAAACTCTTAGTTGCATCGTCCTTAAAGAAAACATAGCATAATTTCAAGGGACAACGATAGCATAATATCTTGGGAAAACGGTAGTAATACCAAAACTTATACAAGGAAACACTAGAAACATATTTATAATAAGCCACAGTCATACTATGCTCAGTGTTACAATCACATATAACATCATGTGCAACCAGTTAAAGAAATATATCTTGTCAATGGTTGAGATAAGCTATCACACTTGATATCATGCCCCATCATGAATACATAATGACAACAGATTGAGTTTACATTTAGTTTGTATCAAAACTTCATGATGAAATAACACTGAAATTAACCAAAATATTATGGTGGGAGAACACATATTTCAATGGAAATATGTTATGACAATGCAATTTGAGGCTACACAAATTGCATAGTCTTTAGTTTCTCTTGATTTCTATGTAAGACAATCAAGTATAGCTACAACCATTAATTTGGTATGGTCTTCTCTATTTTGTTGTATACATGTGCATGAGAAAACTAACCACTGCAACGTCCTTAGAAAGGAATACGTAGATAGAACAAAGTAACATAGCAAACTATCAGTTGCACAATCCTTAAAGAGGGCATAACATAATTTCTAGGGACGTCGATAACATAATATCTAGGGACAATGTTAGTAATACCAGAAATTATACAATGAAACACTAGAAACATATTTATAATAAGCCACAGTCATAATATGCTCAGTGTTACAATCACATATAACAACATGTGCAACCAGCTAAAGAAATATGTCTTGTTAATGGTTGAGATAAACTATCACACTTGATATCATGCCCCATCATGAATACATGACAGCAGATTGAGTTTACATACCATTATTTTGTAGAAAAAATTCATGATGAAATAACATGTAGAAATTAACCAAAATATTATGGTGGGAGAACACATATTTGAATGGCAATATGTTATGACAATGCAATTTGAGGTTACACAAATTGCATAGTATTTAGTTTCTCTTGATGTCTATGTAAGACAATCAAGTATAGCTACAACCATTAATCTGGTATGGTATTCTCTATCCTGTTGTATACATCTGCGTGATAAAACTAAACACTGCAATTTCCTTAGAAAGGCATATGTATATAGAACAAAGTAACGGAGCAAACTATCAGTTGCACTGTCCTTAAAGAGGGCATAGAATAATTTCTAGGGACAACGATAACATAATATCTAGGGACAGTGGTAGTAATACTAGAAATTATATAAGGAAACAATAGAAACATATTTATAATAAGCCACAATCATACTATTCTCAACGTTACAATCAAATATAACCTCATGCGCAACTAGTTAAAGAAATATATCTTACCAATGGTTGAGATAAACTATCACACTTGATATCATGCCCCATCATGAATACATAATGACAGCAGATTGAGTTTACATACCATTAGTTTGTAGCAGAACTTCATGATGAAATAACACGTAGAAATTAACCAAAATATTATGGTTGGACAACACATATTTGAATGGAAATATGTTATGACAATGCAATTTGAGGCTACACAAATTGCATAGTCTTTAGTTTCTCTTGATGTCTATGTAAGACAGTCAAGTATAGCTACAACCATTAATTTGGTATGGTATTCTCTATTTTTTTGTATACATGTGCATGAGAAAAATAGCCACTGCAATTTCCTTAGAAAGGCATACGTAGATAGAACAAAGTAGCGAAGCAAACTATCAGTTGCACTATCCTTAAAGAGGGCATAACATAATTTTTAGGGACAACGATAGCATAATATCTAGGGAAAAAATTAGTAATACCACAAATTATACGAGGAAACACTAGAAACGTATTTATAATAAGCCACAGTCATACTATGCTTAGTGTTATAATCAGATATAACATCATGCACAACTAGTTAAAAAAATATGTCTTGTTAATGGTTGAGATAAACTATCACACTTGATATCATGCCCCATCATGAATACATAATGACAACAGATTGAGTTTACATACCATTAGTTTTTATAAAAAATTCATGATGAAATAACACATAGAAATTAACCAAAATATTATGGTGGGACAACACATATTTGAATGGCAATATGTTATAACAATGCAATTTGAGGCTACACAAATTGCATAGTCTTTAGTTTCTCTTGATGTCTATGTAAGTTAGTCAAGTATAGCTACATCCATTAATTTGGTATGGTCTTCTTTATTCTTCTGTATACATGTGCATGAGAAAATTAACCACTGCAGTGTCCTTAGAAAGGCATACGTAGATAGAACAAAGTAACATAACAAAGTAACAGTTGCACCATCCTTAAAGAGGGCATAACATAATTTCTAGGGACATCGATAGCATAATATCTAGGGACAATGGTAGTAATACTAGAACTTATACAAGGAAACAATAGAAACATATTTATAATAAGCCACAGTCATACTATGCTCAGTGTTACAATCACATATAACATCATGCACAACCAGTTAAAGAAGTATGTCTTGTTAATGGTTGAGATAAACTATCACACTTGATATCATGCCCCATCATGAATACATAATGACAATAGATTGAGTTTACCATTATTTTGTAGCAAAAATTCAGGATGAAATAACACGTAGCAATTAACCAAAATATTATGGTGGGAAAACACATATTTGAATGGAAATATGTTATGACAATGCAATTTGAGGCTACACAAATTGCATAGTCTTTAGTTTGTCTTGATGTCTATGTAAGACAATCAAGTATAGTTACAACCATTAATTTGGTATGGTATTCTCTATTTTTTTGTATACATCTGCGTGATAAAACTAAACACTGAAATTTCCTTAGAAAGGCATATGTATATAGAACAAATTAACGGAGCAAACTATCAGTTGCATTGTCCTTAAATAGGGAATAGAATAATTGCTAGGGACAACGATAGCATAATATCTAGGGACAACGGTAGTAATAGTAATACTGTATATTTATATTAAGCCATAGTCATACTATGATCAATGTTACAATCAAATATAACATCATGCGCAACCAGTTAAAGAAATATATCTTATCAATGGTGTAGATAAACTGTCACACTTGATATCATGCCCCATCATGCATACATAATGACAGCAGATTGAGTTTTCATACCATTAGTTTGTACCAAAAATTCATGATGAAATAACACGTAGAAATTAACTAAAATATTATGGTGGGATAACACATATTTGAATGGCAATATGTTATGCAAATGCAATTTGAGGCTACACAAATTGTATAGTCTTTAGTTTATCTTGATGTCTATGTAAGAAAGTCAAGTATAGCTACAAACATTAATTTGGTATGGTATTCTCTATTATGATGTATACATGTGCATGAGAAAATGAACCATTGCAATGTCCTTAGAAAGGCATACGTAGACAGAACAAAGTAACGAAGCAAACTATTAGTTGCATCGTCCTTAAAGAGAGCATAGCATAATTTCTAGGGACAATGATAGCATAATATCTAGGGAAAATGGTAGTAATACCAGAACTTATACAAGGAAACATTAGAAACATATTTATAATAAGCCACAGTCATACTATGCTCAATGTTACAATCAAATATAACATCATGCGCAACCAGTTAAGGAAATATTTCTTGTCAATAGTTGAGATAAACTATCACACTTGATATCATGCCCCATCATGAATACATAGTGACAGTAGATTGAGTTTACATACCATTAGTTTGTAGCAAAACTTCATGATGAAATAACACATAGAAATTAACCAAAATATTATGGTGGGATAACATATATTTGAATGGAAATATATTATGCCAATGCAATTTGAGGCTACACAAATTGCATAGTCTTTAGTTTCTCTTGATGTCTATGTAAGACAGTTACGTATAGCTACAAACATTAATTTGGTATGGTCTTCTCTATTCTGATGTATACATGTGCATGAGAAAATGAACCACTGCAATTTCCTTAGAAAGGCATACATAGATAGAACAAAGTAACGAAGCAAACTATTATTTGCATCGTCCTTAAAGAGAGCATAGCATAATTTCTAGGGACAATGATAGCATAATATTTAGGTAAAACGGTAGTAATACCAGAAATTATACAAGGAAACACTAGAAACATATTTATAATAAGCCACAGTCATACTATGCTTAGTGTTACAATCACATATAACATTATGCGCAACCAGTTAAAGAAATATGTCTTGTCAATGGTTGAGATAAACTATCACACTTGATATCATGCCCCATCATGAATACATAATGACAACAGATTGAGGTTACATACCATTAGTTTGTATCAAAACTTCATGATGAAATAACATGTAGAAAGGAACCAAAATATTATGGTGAGACAACACATATTTGAATGGAATTATGTTATGACAATGAAATTTGAGGCTACACAAATTGCATAGTCTTTAGTTTCCCTTGATGTCTATGTAAGACAATCAAGTATAGATACAACTATTAATTTGGTATGGTCTTCTCTATTATTCTATATACATGTGCATGAGAAAACTAACCACTGCAATTTCCTTAGAAAGGCATACATAGATAGACAAAGTAACAGAGCAAACTATTAGTTGCACCGTCCTTAAAGAAGGCATAACATAATTTCTAGGGACAGTGATAGCATAATATATAGGGACAACAATAGTAATACCAGAAAATATACAAGAAAACACTAGAAACATATTTATAATAAGCCACAATCATACTACGCTCAGTGTTACAATCAGATATAACATCATGCGCAACCCCTTAAAGAAATATGTCTTGTCAATGGTTGAGATAAAATATCACACTTGATATCATGCCCCATCATGAATACATAATGACAACAGATTGAGTTTACATACCATTACTTTGTGTCAAAAATTCATGATGTAATAACACGTATAAATTAACCAAAATATTATGGTGGGAGAACACATATTTGAATGGAAATATGTTATGAAAATGCAATTTGAGGCTACACAAATTGCATAGTCTTTAGTTTCTCTTGATGTCTATGTAAGTTAGTCAAGTATAGCTACATCCAATAATTTGGTATGGTCTTCTCTATTCTGCTATATACATTTGCATGAGAAAACTAACCACTACAATGTCTTTAGAAAGGCATACGTAGATAGAACAAAGTAACAGAGCAAACTATCATTTGCACCGTCCTTAAAGAGGGCATAGCATAATTTCTAGGGATAGTGATAGCATAATATCTAGGGACAAAGATAGTAATACCAAAAATTATACAAGGAAACACTAGAAACATATTTATAATAAGCCACAGTAATACTATGCTCACTGTTACAATCACATATAACATCATGCACAACCAGCTAAAGGAATATGTCTTGTAAATGGTTGAGATAAACTATCACACTTGATATCATGCCCCATCATGAATACATAATGACAACATATTGAGTTTAAATACCATTATTTTGTAGCAAAATGTCATGATGAAACAACATGTAGCAATTAACCAAAATATTATGGTGGGACAACACATATTTGAATGGAAATATGTTCTGACAATGCAATTTGAGGCTACACAAATTTCATAGTCTTTAGTTTCTCTTGATGTTTGTGTAAGGCAGTTAAGTATGGCTAAAACCATTAATTTGGTATGGTCTTCTCTATTCTACTGTATACATGTGCATGAGAAAACTAACCACTGCAATGTCCTTAGAAAGGCATAAGTTGATAGAACAAAGTAACGGAGAAAACTATCATTTTCACCGTCCTTAAAGAGGGCATAACATAATTTCTAGGGACAACGGTAGTAATACTAGAACTTATAAAAGGAAACACTAGAAACGTATTTATAATAAGCCACAGTAATATTATGCTCAGTGTTACAATCACATATAACATCATGCACAACCATTTAAATAAATATGTCTTGTCAATGGTTGAGATAAACTATCACGCATGATATCATGCCCCATCATGAATACATAATGACAACATATTGAGTTTACATACCATTATTTTGTAGCAAACATTCATGATGAAATAACACGTAGCAATTAACCAAAATATTATGGTGGGACAACATATATTTGAATGGAAATATGTTATGACAATGCAATTTGAGGCTATACAAATTGCATAATATTTAGTTTCTCTTGATGTCTATGTAAGACAATCAAGTATAGCTACAACCATAAATTATGTATGGTCTTCTCTAATTTGTTGTATACATGTGCATGATAAAACTAAACACTGCAATTTCCTTAGAAAGGCATACATATATAGAACAAAGTAATGAATCAAACTATCAGTTGCACTTTCCTTAAAGAGGACATATAATAATTTCTAGGGACAACGATAGCATAATATCTAGGGACAACAGTAGCAATACCATAAATTATATAAGGAAACACTAGAAACATATTTAGAATAAGCCACAATCATACTATGCTCAGTGTTACAATCCAATATAACATCATGCACAACCAGTTAAAGAAATATATCTTGTCAATGGTTGAGATAAACCGTTGTTAGTATGAATCTTAATTTCAAGCGTACGAAAAAATACCACTTTAGCTGTGCACAACAAACAACCCTGACAGAAAAGATGGCTACCAATATCCTCAGATCTACAGTTAGGTGATCAAGATAAATGCTACAAAAATCTAGATCTATGTATTAGAAGACATTAAGCAGTAGAAAAAACAAGATTTACTCCATGCATACAATAGACAAGAAAAGAATATGTTGAATGAATTTTGTATTAATGGCACATGGGAGGAAAACATAGAAGGGTGTTACCAGTTCTCCTCAATGGGATGGGTTCTTGTAAGTCCTCAACACTTCAGATCTAAAATTCCTCTCTCTTGATGGTGTAGAAAACTTAGACAAAAATGGTAGCAAAATATGACTATGATGGTGGATCAATAGTCAGACCAAAAGTATAGATCCCGAGTGATCTTTAGGCAACAAAAGGTGGTAAATGAATGGGAAAACCCTTCTATTTATAATAAAACATTGAGTTAGTCTAGATATTGGTGCATAATTAAAATATTATTAACCAAATAAAGATCCAACTTTTATGGAATATTTTATTATATTTGTTGGAGGGCAAAGGAATTTGACTTGGGTCAAATCCCTTTATTTGTAAATAATAAATAAATAAATGATTTATTTATCGTTTTAAGGATGTGGTTGAGTGATAATCAAATAAATAATGATTTATTTAATTATTTAAGGGTGATTAAGTCATATTTAACAAAGAATATTATTTAAATAAGGTTTAAATAATTATTCTTAGAAAATAATAAGATAAATAATGATTTATCTAATTAATTTCTTTGTTTTGGGTTAAATATAACCAGGAATTTTAATTAAACTGTTGTTTTACTAATTATTCCTTGAGTAAAATCAAACAAATGTAGGTTTATTTAATATTTCCCCATGGGGTTTCCTGTTCAGACCATAAACAACTTAATAAAGGTGGTTTACTAAGTTATTTTCATAGTGAACGCAATTTTACTTAGGGTAAAATTGGTCTTACATGGTGTACTTGGGTCCATCTAATGATAATAGGTTAGATGACCAAAAACTGGTGTAACAGATTGCCCCCCAGCGTGCGAGCGTTAGGAGCTAATCGTATGATCGAAGTACGTTGTAAGAACTCAATCACTAGACACCGAAGGGGAAGTCAAAGAGAGAGAAATATAAGGTAAACCAAAGTTTTGAAAGGACTAGACCTTGAGGAGGCGAGACTTATAGGTGCGACAAGTCTCTTTAATGAGTGAGTACCTGTGCTATAGGCGACGGGGGAGGCATACCTATGCCCGTTGAGACAAAGTACAAATAATAAGGCATCCAGTAAGCAAGGGACTAGACAATATAGTACATGCTGGAATAAACATGATCCAGATAAACAACATGATAATGAATCCCACATACATATTGTGCCTAGGATAACAGCCAGGATTTATAAAATAATATCTGAGTACATGAGATATAAATACAACCAAGATGCCCCTGTAAACAGGAAAGGGCTCTGAAAATCTAATTGATACATGCAATCAAAAAGGTGCTGCAAGCGGCTGAGGCCGACATCATCAAATCTATGGAGTTGCATCGAAGGCTGAAAAGAAGAGGTCATCCGGGCATGTCAGGGGCTACCTGTAGGGCCACCCCCTCATGAGGGTTGAGAAATCTCACACACACCCAGGAATCACTGATTTCAGCTGCTACATCACTGGACCATCCAGTATACAGATCTCGATCATGCTAAAAGGAGCTGGAGCTGAGAAACAATCAAGTCAAAGGTCAATAAGGAGTTCCTTTGCCTGATCCAAGGCACTGAACAAGAGTGGAAGCTGGAACCAAGGTACACCGCACTCTAGTCCTGTCTTCCAGAATGAATAAGCTGATGTCAATAGAAGGAGGTCCGCCATAGGTGAGGCAATAAGGGATCCTCAACTAAGGCACGAGAGAAAATAGTAGAGCGACTGAAATATTGACACCAGGGATGATGACGAAATGGGGGGTACTGAGTAGTGGATGGACGACTTCCTTTGTTAGAGCATAAAAGGCATGGATGACCCGGAAGCAATTGACACAATATCACGAGGGATAAGGGACAGTGGGACTGAAGGCCATAATGTGCGACACGAGAGAGGAACTAAGCAATGAAGGATGGAGGAATATAATGGGATACAAAGGGACTTGGGATAGACTCCATGAATGCAATGATGACTCAACGCGGATGCTCTAAACAAGGGCGACTCGATGGTGCTGCCACAAAAAAATGGGTCCAATGGGGACCATGAAAAGATGAGTACATGATGGTTACTCACGATGAAGATCGACACAAGCATGGACAAGTATGATGGCAAAGGGGTGCCCCCAAGTACAAGTGTGGCAGGTGAAGAAATTCAATTTTGAGGAGGGGTGAAGTGACCCTTCTTGGAAAAAATGTGTCCTGGTGAAGTATCAAATCATGAAAAACTAACAGATACCCATTTGAGGGATCGATGAGAGATTTCCAACGGTATAGATGATTTGGAAAACTGAGCAACGGTTTGGTCGCAGAAAGCAAAAGAAAAATCAAGGGTTTCTCTTTTAATAAGACATTTTCCCTCCAAATTCATTCATTTGCATGTGGAGCTGTGGTGAATTTAGAGAGGAGAGAAGGCCCTAAATATTGTGGCGATCGTAGCAGACAAACCGACCGTTGGAATCGAGATTCGTCAGTTGCAGGTAAGAGGCCTAACCCTACTCTTTATTTTTAGTGGATTGAAAGTTCAGATTAGGTCCCCAGGGCTCAAGAATAGACCCTTTCTCCTCTTCACGGCCGGGTCACACTTTTTGGGATGAAAAGTGCGACCTGGGTAGCAGGTTTTGAGCAAAAAAATGTGACCTATCCCAAGTTTGGGCCTGAAAAGTGTGACATGTCAGGTAGGGTATTTTCTATGTTGTTTTTTGGTTGAGCACTGGGTTTTTATGATGAGATATAGTCTTTCCTATCTATACATTGAAAATATGATTGTTTTCCGTAGATATGGCAGATTTATGGATCAGCTGGAGAGAGAGAGACCTGGGCGCATTAGGATCAGAGATCCAGGAGGATTAAGGTGTGCGTAGTGCATTGACAAGGTTTGGGGTTCTCAAGTTTGTAGAGAACCCTTTGATGAGAGTTGGAGAGCCCTTATTGGCCCAGATTGTCAGCTATTGGGATCCGGACCATGAGGTCTTTATAGTGGAGGGGCACCAGATCGAGTTGACGGTCTAGGATATATATTTCCTGACTGGTCTCTCACCACTTGGGATGGTAGGGAATACTCAGCCAGTATTACAGCGGGGGCGGAATATCATAGAGTTTGTAGAGCACCATTTTCAACTAGGTCTCCATGTCAAGGGGACTGGGATACCCATCAGGGATTTGGAGAGGTTAGAGACCTGTGCTGTGGCTGCAGCGGTGCTGCAGATCCTGGGAAACTAGGCACTCCACCACATCAATGGAGGGGAGATAATTCTTGTGGAGAGTGTTTTGAGTGGGACCTACTATGGGTGGGCCCAGATGATGTTGTCGTCGTTGAAATGACAGTTGTCGCTATGCAAGTGGCAAGTGAACCATGACTGTGCATATGGTACAGTTTTGTGCTCGTTCTTCTTTGAGAAGATCCCGACACTTCGACCTCACATACAGCTCCAAGATGGGGGCCCGAGAGAGCCTAAGATGCGCCGGTGGGGGCGACTACTGTGCAGAGGAGGAGGTGGGGCGGTTGGACGGGTGTTCCGACCCGAGTTTTTTTTTCATTAGGATCAGATGCCACTATATATAGATGACTATCCCTATAGTGGGATGAGTTATTGTGGGGACCCAGATTTTCCATTGCCGCTTGGTCAAATATGGGGGCCCGATGGTAAGTGAAAAATTGCTAATATTTTATGTGTAAGTAAAGGTCTAGAATATTGTATGTGGTACTGATTCTTTCACTTTTGGTATGCAGATACAACACTGGTAAAACCAGTCGGATATATGGGACGACTTGCAGTATTGGGGACCGCAGGACCTAATGGACCGAGGGCGCAGCAAAATGAGGATGCAGCGACCCTCCTGGAGGACATCCATCATAGATGTGAGAGGCTTCTAACTGGTGTTTCAGAGCACGGCTGGCAGGACTTAGATGACCAGTACATAGAGCCATGTATTGGTATACCCTCTGAGTGGCGAGGGGTCATGCAGTGCATGGTGATGGCTGGACAGGGTATGCATGATCTACGAGCTGCAGGAGCAGAGCCATTGGCTCAAGATCCTCCAAATAGTGATTAGTGTGTAGGGGCAGGTGGTGCCCCCAGTTTTGAGTTTTGTAACATGCTATGGGCATGTCATATGTATCAGAGTGGATGGACTCTAAAACATTTTATACGACGCATATTATGGATATGCATAGTTTTGATATTTTTATGTTATTGTATTGTGTTAAATGTGTGTGCTAAATGCCAATCTAGAATATGGTTTGAAATTCTATCTACATAGTGATTTTGTGCTCTAGGTACATGACTGAATGTAATGAATTCAAATTCACGCATAAAAAGCTTCACTCGTAAATATCTTCTAAAAATGATAGGATTATGCACACGATAGACGCCATTCAATTGCATGACAAGAAGCAAGGAATCTAAATGAACATGTAGGTGGAGGATGCGATGTGAAAGGGCATCGGATAATAAACCTCACACTGCATCATATTCGGCCTGATTATTGGTAGCAGTACCAATGCATACCCCGTTCGAGAGAACAAGGGAGTGCAAGGGGGTAAAAATGGCCCAACCTGCTGAGGCTAGATTCTTGGAGTAGCGACTTGCACCATCAGCAAAACCGATATAAGGTGTGGACAGGAGGTCCATATGAAAGGTGCCACAAGATAATAAATGGGAGGATGATGAACAATGCTGGCAACCTGAGCATAAAGTATAAATCAAACGCACTCCACGGGAGGGAGTGATCTGGGTAGGATGTCTACTACTCACACACCGACGATGAGGTGGAGTGTGGGAGCTACTAGAGGTGTAGCTTGCGCTGAGATCACGAAATTCACCATAGGCACAGATGGTTCCATCTCGTTTATGGTCGGGAACGAAGAAGTCAGGGGTGGACATGGATTCCATGATGTCATCATCGCAATAGAAGATGGAGTGACTGGAGGAAGGGACACCACATGACGCAGCAAAGCTACCTAACTCATCATCATGAGAAGAAAGGTTCACATGCACATCATCAAGGGGATGACAGAAGAACAGGCAGATAAGGGATCTACTGATGTTGAGCCCAGGGTGATCGCTAAAGGGAGGTCAAGTGAAACAACAGGGGAAGATTCAGAGGGAGCTTACACCAAGGGTCTCATGGATGATGAAAGGTAGATGATGGTGGTCGCAGGCTCCATCATCTCAACATTAGGGGGGAATTTCAATGGGATCGGGTAAATCCTCAGTCTGGCCTACAGCATACTGCGCAAATACGGGAGAGGCAGATTGGTTTTGTTCAATCTCGTACTCCCGAACTACCTCTAACGAGGCGCGATAATGCGTCAGGTGGGGACAATGGTGAGAATAATGGCCATGGAGATCACACATAGCACAAGGTTGGTTAGTGTGAATAGTTTTAGGATTCTTGGCTGCAGTCAAGGAAGAAATAGAGGATTTAGGTATCGTAGACTCAGGGAATGCAACTTTAACCATGGGCTTGATACGGGGCAGTTCAAGACAGTTATGGGTGGCATGGCTGACGACATCACACAAAGCATAGGGCTTTGCAGGTAGGGGAGGTGTAGCATCTGTCAGGGTAGCCTTGTCCTTGGAGGCCCTCCTACGAGCTTTTCCCTTCTTACCCGGAGCGGTCGCAACAGGAGGTGGTTCCTCTTGAGGTGGTTGAGGCACTGTTGCAGTGGGAGAAGTCATGGGGACCAGTTGAACTGGGGTCAAAGCAATATAAGGTTTGGGTTGACATGGCGGGGTAGCGACTGGAGGATCAAGGTACCAGACGGGAATCCCAAGGGTCAAGTTAGGAAGAGAGAGGGTGGCCATAACAGGTGCCGTATAAACTCCTGGTGGGGGAGCTAGGAATGGTATCTGACTAGAGGGGTAATGGCCAGGCGGGACGACTCCTAAATGGTTAAGGCCTGGAGGAACCATTCCAGGAGGGTAAAGAGGCTCATGAGTACCAGCTGTAGGGCCAGGGGGAGGAGGTACAGAAGGCTGAATCGAAGGGCTAGGAGTAGGTTGCAGAGGGAAAGGAGGCTGTTGACTAGCCGAGGCGGGCCGTTTGAGGGCAACCCTAGACGATTGCATCATGCAAACATTCGATGAGCTGGGATCAGAGACAGGAGGAGGAAGACTAGGGAATGTACCAAGCAATGAGGAATATTTGTAGACTTCGGGTGAAACACTGGTCAAAGGATCGACGGTTCGCTTGTTGGCCACCGAAGAGATAGTGGACTCAGGGGAGGTCTGAGACTTCGGTTCGTAATATTTCAACTCGTCAATGGTGACTATCTTTCCATTATGAGGGAAGGACATCTTACAGTGGACCACATAAGGGACAACATACATCGCATAAGTGTAGCTACAACCCAATAGAATGTCGTAATATAAGGGGGCATCTATGACTTCTACGTCGACGCAAACAATCTTGCCCGTAAGAGTAATAGGAAAATTGCGGAATAAGCTGATGGGCTGGGAGGCATGGCAATCCCATGCACGGAGAGTGATCATGGACGGAGCCAACTCAGGTGATTCGAGTTTCTTCCAAACCAAATTAGACATCACACAGGTGGATGCCCCCTCATTAATAATGCACTGGGAAATGTTAGCGTTCCGGATCTTGACTGGGATTTGGAAGGCGACGAAAGTAGGGAGAGGAGGATGTTCTGACCAGTCAACATCAAAGACAATCAATCGATCGTTGGAAGGATCTACAGCGCCCATGGCAGATAGTAGAGCTTGTTGTTGTGAAGGGCATGACTGGAGGAGTTTCAGCATTGAAATGGCAGCATAGGATTGTGCCAAATCATCTACTATGCTATACGAATGGGCAGCTTTGCCGGAAGCAACATTTCAGCGTAGTAGTCCCTTAGGGATCTTGGCATGAACCTCTGCCTTGGGATGAGGGATATGTAAGGGACCATTAGGTGTCAAAAGAGGCTTTGTAGAGACTAAAAGAGGCAGCTCGGGGATAGACGTAGCAGGAGGTTTGCTCTACTGATGGGACCGAGTCCAAAGATTGATGTCTACGGTTAGAGGTTGATCAGAGTTCATCATGAGGATCTGGTAATTAGAGGTACCAGATGGAAGAGATTGAGTGGCCACCTGACCTTCAGGTGGTTTGGTAGCCACAAATCCTTGCTGAGGGAAAGGATCGGTAAGCACAGCCGGTTGAGTAGGTGTAGGACTGGAATGGATGAAAGGGACGACTTGTTGTCCTCTCAATGTTGGTTGAGACTCCCACAGCTGCTACATCTGTGGCAAAAGATGGAAATCATGCATGTAATGACCATAATCACCACAACAAGAACAAGGCTTGTTCGTGCCAATAGGCCTGTCCTGCTTAGGCTCAGTGCCCTGTTGCTGGTTCGTAGTGTTAGGAGAATTACCTTGATTAGGTCTACGAATACCAGTGGCAACTTGATTTTGAGTTCCTTTCCTCTTCTTTTTTGAGGGATGAGGATTAGTCACACCCTGCTATGCATACACCTGCCCTTGAGGGAGTAGCAGTTTTTGTTGCGGGGGTTGAGAAGGCAAGGGAGGAGGAGGAGCTGGAGCACTAGGCTGTGGATACAGACAATAAGGAGGTTGGGTAACAGTGTGGTAAACAGGAGGTTGGGAAAAAATAGGAGGCATTTTGTATCTTGGATACGTGCTATCGGGAGGGGGAAAAGTGTAGGAGGTGTTGGCACCCCCCTGAGGAAAACCATAGCCCATGGGAGGTTGAGCATACAGATTAGAGAGAGATCCAATGATACCGTCGGCGGTGTGAAATGCACCCAGTGCGTTGGCACCACCGGGTATGGGAAGATCAAGTAGAATGGTATAAACATAACCTGAATGAGCGTAGATTAGGTCATATTTTAACGCAATTTGGAGAGCGACTTCTTCGGTTTGAGGAAAGAGCGATGTGACATATTTTCCAATAGGTGGAAAAAGAGATCTAAGGAACCAGTCCATGTAGACATGGTCTTCGAAGGTAGGAGCTCGACATAGGCTCTTTCTTATCCACCATTCCTGGACATGGTCAGATAGGCGGGTCGCAGACGATTGATGGAAAGAAGTCAAGAGTTTGATACCAGTGTCATAACAAAGTGGAAGCTGGAAGTAAGATAGAAAATCTCGAGCAATAGTCGCAATGGTGGTATGAGAGGAAGGGGCCTGATCAACATACCACTTAGAAGCTTCACCTGTAATCGTACGTTGGAACAACCGAAGAAGGACAGAGTCATCGGTAATGGAGTTAGACGAACACCACATGTGGAAAGATCGAACATGATTTGTAGGATCTTCTCCTGCAAGGACTTCAAACCTAGGGATGTCGGAAGGGAGCTTTGTTGGCATAACAGGCCAACTAGCATCATGGTGTATAGGGTAATTTATAAACTGGTCGAAATCTGGGAGGCTGAGGCCTTCCATGAAGGGGAACAAGGGCGCAGCCGGGGTAGTGTCCGTTGCGTTCCCACTAGTGGTATTCCCAGCATGAGGGCCAGGGTTACCACCAGCATTAGGTCCTGCACCAGACATGGTGAAGGTGTCAGGGGGAGAATTGAAGGCAGAATGAGAAGGAGAACCCAAAGGACCATAAGAAGAGTCGGTGTGTGGACTCGGTGGAGGACTAACTCAAATTTTATGCGGAAGATTAAGTCTTGCTACCAGAAACTGAGGATGAAGGCCAAGAAGTCTCCGGGATGAACGCCTTGGTGGCGCATTAATATCAACACAAACATGACACAAAGGAAAAAGAGTCTGACAAGGGTAGGGAGGTGCGGGATCAACTGATTATAATGTCGAAACAAGGGCGGAGAGGTACATGATCAATTCATTTCAATTTTTTAGAGTCTTTTCTTGGCGGTGTTAACCAAGCCCTTTTTTGCTTAGGGTGTGTGTGTGAAGTGTGTAAGTTTTAATTTTTAAACGCAAATGTTTGTAGAGAAAAAGAAAAAGTGTGTTGTATAACTGCAAATAAGCCTACAAATAACAATATATAAGCCTGCAAAAATAGAAAATAAATAGCTAACAATGCAATAATATAAACCCAAGGAGGTGGGCCTCTCAACAACTAGTCTATAGGTGAGTAAAAAACTAATCAAAACACACTAAAAAAATCCAATAGATCTAAGGTCAATAGGGACAGGGATCTAAAGGACAAAATCTGCTGGAAAGTGGTGCAGAAACAACAACATATCAGAGGAAAATTTGTTGTAAAAAGAGGTGGCGAAGGGCTATCTCCACGAGGGAAACAGAGTGAACCGTAGAGGAAAAACCCAAAAAATCTAAATGAGGTGATTTTGATGGATAAAAAGCTGAGATGAAGTGGATCTGAAGGAGAGGTATCAGATCTGAAAAATGGCTGAAGACTCTGAAATTCAGACAACCTGCAACAGCAAAAACTCTTCCGAAAGAAATGGAGGGTACTGAAGCCCTAGGGGGCTATGTTCCCACTTATTTGAGAAAAAAATAACAAATACAGCTCCAAAACGGGTGGAGACGGAGGTCAGACAACCCTGAACAGAGGCTCAGACAAACCCATAAAACTTTCAGAAAAATTCCGGCAAAAAGTCCAGGTCACAGTTTTTGACCTATTTTCAGCAAAGGTCACAGTTTTTGGGTTGAAAGGTGCATCCTGAGGGTATAGGTCACATTTTTTGGGCCAAAAAGTGTGACTTGCACTTCTGGCACTCTTGGCGGCATATTTCAGAAAAATTGTCGTCTTAACTGCAGCTGGTGTTTGTCACCTGCGCAATAGGTCCGAAAACACATGGAAGTTAGAATTTTTATCATTTTAGGGTTTTATAGGTTAAAAACAACATCAATAAAAGAAAAAATAAGAGGCTAAAGAGAAATCCTAGGGTTTGAAGTAGCTGGATATGCAAGGATCAGAAAAACGACAAAGGTCGTAATCGTAAACCCATGTGAAGTCGCTAGTTGTTAGTATGAATCTTAATTCCAAGCGTACGAAAAAAGACCACTTTAGTTGTGCACAAAAAATAGCCCTAACAACAAATATGGCTGCCAATATCCTCAGATCTGCAGTTAGGTGATCAAGATAAATGCTGCAAAAATCTAGATCTATGCATTAGAACTTGATAGCATTAGAAAAACAGGTCATGCATCCAATAGAAAAGACAAGAATATGTTGGATAGATTTTATATTAATACTTTGAGAGGAAAGCTGGAAAGTGTTGCTGAGTTCTCCTCAATGGGATGGGTTCTTGTAAGTCTGAGCACTTCAAGATCTAAAATTCCTCTCTCTTGATGGTGTAGAAAACCCAGACAAAAATGGTAGCAAAATATGACTATGATGGTGGATCAATAGTCAGACCAAAAGTATAGATCCAGAGTGATCTTTAGGCAAAAAAAGGTGGTAAATGAATGGGAAAACCATTCTATTTATAATAAAACATTGAGTTAGTCTAGATATTGGTGCATAATTAAAATATTATTAACCAAATCAAGATCCAACTTTTATGGAATATTTTATTATATTTGTTGGAGGGAAAATGAATTTGACTCCTTTATTTGTAAATAATAAATAAATAAATGATTTATTTATCATTTTAATGATGTGGTTGAGTAATGATTTATTTAATTATTTAAGGGCGATTTAGTCATATTTAACAAAGAATATTATTTGAATAAGGTTCAAATAATTATTCTTAGAAAATAATAAGACAAATAATGATTTATCTAATTAATTCCTTTGTTTTGGGTTAAATATAACCAGGAATATTAATTAAACTGTTGTTTAACTAATTATTCCTTGAGGAAAATCAAACAAATGTAGGTTTATTTAATATTTCCCCACGGGGTTTCCTGTTGAGACCATAAACAACTTAATAAAGGTGGTTTACTAAGTTATTTTCATAGTGAACACAATTTTACTTAAGGTAAAATTGGTCTTACATGGTGTACTTGGGTCCATCTAATGATAATAGGTTAGATGACCAAAAAATGGTGTAACAGATTGCCCCCCAGCGTGCGAGCGTTAGGAGCTAATCGTATAACCGAAGTACGTTGTAAGAACTCAATCACTAGACACCGAAGGGGAAGTCAAAGAGAGAGAAATATAGGTAAACCAAAGTGTTGAAAGGACTATACCCTGAGGAGGCGAGACTTACGGGTGAGACAAGTCTATTTTATGAGTGAGTACTTTTTTTATAGGCAGTGGGGGAGGCATACCTATGCCCATTGAGACAAAGTACAAGGAATAAGGTGTCTAGTAAGCAAGGGACTAAAAAATATAGTACATGCTGGCATAACCATGAGCCAGATAAACAACATGATAATGAATCTCACATACATATTGTGCCTGGGTTAACATCTAGGACTTGTACAATAATATCTGAGTACATGAGATATAAATACAACCAAGATGCCCCTGTAAACAGGAAAGGGCTCTGAAAATCTGACTGATACATGCAATAAAAAAGGCGCTGTAGGTGGCTGAGGCTGACATCATCAAATATATGGAGCTGCATCGAAGGCTGAAAAGAAGAGGTCATCCAGGCATGTGGGGGGATACCTATAGGGCCACCCCCTCATGAGGGTTGAGACATCTCACACACACCCGGCAATCACTGATATCAGTTGCTGCATCACTGGACCATCCAGTATACGGATCTTGATCATGCTGAAAGGAGCTGGAGCTGAGAAAAAATCAAGTCAAAGGGCAATAAGGAGTTTCTTTGCCTGATTTGAGGCACCGAACAAGAGTGGAAGCTGGAACCAAGGTACACTGCCCTCTAGACCTGTCTTCTGGAATAGATGAGCTGATGTCGACAGATGGAGGTCCACCATAGGTGAGGAAATAAGGGATCCTCAACTAAGGCACGAGAGAAAATAGTAGAGTGACTGACAGACTGACACTAGGGATGATGACGAAATGGGGGGTATTGAGTAGCAGAAGGAAGACTTCCTTTGTTAGAGCATAAAGGGCATGGATGACCTGGAAGCAACTGACACAATATCATGAGGGATAGGGGACAATGGGACTGAAGGCCATAATGTGTGACATGAGAGAGGAACCAAGCAATGAAGGATGGAGGACTATAATGGGATACAAAGGGACTTGGGATAGACTCCATGAATGCAATGATGACTCAATGTGGATGCTCTAAACAAGGGTGGCTCGATGGTGTTTCCACACAGAAAAAAGGTCCAATGGGGACCATGAAAACATGAGTACATGATGGTTACTCATGATGAATATTGACACAAGCATGGGCAAATATGATGGAAAAGGGGTGCCCGCAAGTGCAAGTGTGGCAAATGAAGAAATTCGATTTTGAGGAGTGGTGAAGTGACCCTTCTTGGAAAAAATGTATCCCGGTGAAGTATCAAATCATGAAAAACTAATAGATACCCATTTGAGGGTTCGGTGAGAGCTTTCCAACGGTACAGACAGTTTGGAAAACTGAGCTAAGGTTTGGTCGTAGTAGGTAAAAGAAAAATAAGGGGTTTCTCATTTAATAAGGCATTTTCCCTCCAAATTCACTCATTTACATGTGGAGCTGTGGTGAATGTAGAGAGGAGAGAAGGCCCTAAATCTTGCGACGATCGTAGCAAACAAACCGACCGTTGGGATCGAGATCCATCAATTGCAGGTAAGAGGCCTAACCCTACTCTTTCTTTTCAATGGATTGAAAGTTCAGATTAGGTCCCTAGGGCTTAGGAGCAGACCCATCATCCTCTTCACGGCTGGGTCGCACTTTTTGGGGCAAAAATTGCGACCTGGGTAGCAGGTTTTGAGCCAAAAAGTGCAACCTGTCCTAGGTTTGGGCCTAAAAAGTGTGACCTGTTAGGGAGGGATTTTTATGTGCTATTTTTTGGCTAAGCACTGGGTTTTTATGATGAAATACATTCTTTCCTATCTATACACTGACAAATATGATGGTTTTGTGCAGATATGGCAGATTTACGGATCAACTAGAGAGAGAGAGAACTGGGCGCATTACGATCGAAGATCTAGGAGGATCAAGGTGTGCGTATTGCATTGGACAGGTTTGGGGTTCTGAAGTTTGTGGAGAACCCTTTGATGAGAGTTGGAGAGTCCTTATTGCCCGGATTGTTAGCTATTGGGATCCGGACCATGAGGTCTTTATAGTGGAGGGGCACTAGATCGAGTTGATAGTCTAGGATATATATTTCGTAACTGGTCGAAATATTACTGCAGGGGCGAAATACTCATCCAGTATTACTACAGGGGCGAAATATCATAGAGTTTGTAGAGCACCATTTTCGACCAGGTCTCGAAGTCAAGGGGACTCAGATACCCATCGGGGATTTGGAGAGGTTAGAGACCCGTGCTATGGCCACAGTGGTGCTGCAGATACTGGGAAACCAGACACTCCACCACATCACTGGAGGGAAGATGATGCTTGTGGAGAGTGTTTTGAGTAGGACCTACTATTGGTGGGCCCAGATGATGTTGTCATCGTTGAAACAAAATTTTTTGCTATGTAAGCAACAATTGAACCATGACTGTGCATATGGTACAGTTTTGTGTTCGTTCTTTTTTGAGAAGATCCCTACAGTTCGACCTCACATACAACTCCAAGATGGGGGCCCGAGAGAGCATAGGATGTGCTGGTGGGGGTGACGACTATGCAGAGTAGGAGGTAGGGTGGTGGACGGGTGTTCCGACCTAAGTTATTTGTCCATTGGGATTAGATGCCACTGTATATAGATGACTATCCCTATAGTGGGATGAGTTATTGTGGGGACCCAGATTTTCCATTGCCGCCTAGTTGAATATGGGGGCTCGATGGTAAGTGACAAATTTTTTAATATTTTATGTGCATGTAAATGTCTAGAATATTGTATGTGGTACTGATTCTTTCACTTTTGGTATGCAGATACAGCACCGGTAAAACCGACCGGATATATGGGACGACCTGCAGTATCGGAGACTGCAGGACCTAGTGGACCGAGGGCGCAGCAAAATGAGGATGCAGCGGCCCTCCTAGAGGAAATTTATCATAGATGTGAGAGGCTTCTGACAGGTGTTTCAGAGCACGGCTAGCAGGACTTAGATGACCAGTACATAGAGCCATGTATTGGTATACCCTCTGAGTGGTGAGGGGTCATGCGGTGCATGGCGATGGTTGGACAGGGTATGCATGATCTACGAGCTGCGGGAGCAGAGCCATTGGCTCGGGATCCTCCACATAGTGATTAGTGTGTAGGGGTAGGTGGTGCCCCCAGTTTTGAGTTTTGTAACATGCTATGGGCATGTCATATGTATCAGAGTGGATGGACTCTAAAACATTTTATACGAAACATATTATGGATATGCATCATTTTGATATTTTTATGTTATTGTATTGTGTTAAATGCGTGTGCTAAATGCCAATCTATAATATGGTTTGCAATGCTATCTACATAGTGATTTTGTGCTCTAGGTACATGACTGAATGTAATGATTTCAAATTCACGCATCAAAAGCTTCACTCGTAAATATCTTCTAAAAATGATAGGATTATGCACACGATATACACCATTCAATTGCATGACAAGAAGCAGGGAATATAAACGAACATGTAGGTGGAGGATGCGATGTGAAAGGGCATCGGCTAACAAACCTCGCACTGCATCATATTCGGCCTGATTATTGGTAGCAGTACCAATGCATATCCCGTTCGAGAGATTAAGGGAGTGCAAAGGGGTAAAAATGGCCCAGCCTGCTGAGGCTAGATTCTTGGAGTAGGGGCTTGCACCATCAGCAAAACCGATATAAGGTGTGGACGGGAGGTCCATATGAAAGGTGCCACAAGACAATAAATTGGAGGATGATGAACAATGTTGGCAACCTGAGTGTAATGTAGAAATTTAACGCACTCTGCGGGAGGGAGTGATCTGGGTAGGATGTCTACTACTCACACATTGACAATGAGGTGGAGTGTGGGAGCTACTGGAGGTGTAACTTGCACTGAGATCATGAAAGTCACCATAAGCACGGATGGTGCCATCCTGTTTATGGGCGGGAACGATGAAGTCAAGGGTGGACATGGATTCCATGATGTCATCATCGCAATAGAAGATGGAGTGACTAGAGGAAGGGAGACCACATGACGCGACAAAGCTACCTGACTCATCATCATGAGAAGAAAGGTTCACATGCGCATCGTCATGGGGGATGATGGAAGAACAAGTAGATAAGGGATATACTGATGTTGAGCACAGGGTGATTGCTGAAGGGAGTTCAAGCGAAACAACAGGGGAAGATTCGGAGGGAGCTTCCACCAAGGGTCTCATGGATGATGAAAGGTAGAGGATGGTGGCCGAAAGCTACGTCATCTCGACATTGGGGGGGGGAATGTCAATGGGAGTGGGTAAATCCTCAGTCTGGCCTGCAGCATCCTGTGTAAGTACAGGAGAGGAAGATTGGTTTTGTTCAATATCGTACTCCTGAACTACCTCTAACGAGGCGCGGTAATGCGTAAGGTGGGGACGATGGTGAGAATAATGGCCATGGAGATCACATAGAGCACAAGGTTGGTTAGTGTGAATAGTTTTAGGATTCTTGTCTGCAGTCAAGGAAGAAATGGAGGCTTTAGGGACCATAGACTCAGGGAATGAAACTTTAACCATGGGCTTGATACGGGGTAGTTCAGGACAGTTATGGGTGGCATGGCCAACGACATTGCACAAAGCATAGGGCTTTGCTGGCAGGGGAGGTGCAGGGTCTGTCGGGGCAGCCTTGTCCTTGGAGGCCCTCTTGTGAGCTTTTCCCTTCTTACCTGGAGCGGTCGCAATAGGAGGTGGTTCCTGTTGAGGTGGTTAGGGCCCTGTTGCATTAGGAGAAGTCATGGGGACCGGTTGAACCGAGGTCAAAGAAAGATAAGGTTTGGGTTGACCTGGCAGGGTAGCAGCTGGAGGATCAAGGTACCAGACAGGAATCCCAAGGGTCAAGTTAGGAAGAGAGAGGGTGGCCATGACAGGTGCCGTATAAACTTCTAGTGGGGGAGCTAGGAATGGTATCTGACTGGAGGGGTAATGGCCAGGCAGGACAACTCTTGAATGGTCAAGGCCTGGAGGAACCGTTCCAGGAGGGTAAAGAGGCTAATGAGTACCAGCTGAAGGGCCAAGGAGAGGAGGTCTAGAAGGCTTAATCGAAGGGCTAGGAGTAGGCTACGTAGGACGAGGAGGTTGTTGACTAGCTGAAGCGGGCCATTTGAGGGAAACCCGAGACGATTGCATCATGCAAACATTTGATGAGTTGGGATCAGAGATAGGAGGAGGAAGACCAAGGAATGTACCAAGCAATGAGGAATATTTGTAGACTTCAAGTGAAACACTAGTCAAAGGATCGACGGTTTGCTTGTTGGCCACCGAAGAGATAGTGGACTCAGGGGAGGTCTGAGACTTCGATTCGTAATATGTCAATTGGTCAATGGTGACTATATTTCCGTTATGAGGGAAGGAAATCTTGTGGTGGACCACAGAAGGGACAAAAAACATCGCATAAGTGTAACTACGACCCAATAGAATGTTGTAATCTAAGGGTGCATCTATGACTTCTACGTCGACGAAAACAGTCTTTCCCGCAAGAGTAATAGGATAATTGTGGAATAAGCCGATGGGCTGGGAGGCGTGGCCATCCCACGCTCAGAGAGTGATCGTGGATGGAGCCAAATAAGGTGATCCGAGTTGCTTCCAAACTGAAGCGGACATCACACAGGTGGATGCCCCCTCATCAATAATGCACCGGGAAACGTTAGCGTTCTGGATCTTGACTAGGATTTGGAAGGCGACGGAAGCAGGGAGAGGAGGATGTTCTGACTGGTCAACATCAAAGAAAATAAATCGATCGTTGGAAGGATCTACAATGCCCATGTAATATAGTAGAGCTTGTCGTTGTGAAGGGCACGACTGGAGGAGTTCCAGCATTGAAATGGTAGCAGGGGATTGTGCCAAATCATCTACTATGCTATACGAATGGGCAACTTTTCCGGAAGCAGCATTTCGGTGTATTGGTCCCTTAGGGATCTTGGTATGAACCTCCACATTAGGTTGGGGGATCTGTAAGGGACCATTAGGTGTCGAAATAGGCTATGTAGAGACTGAAGGAGGCAGCTCGGGGACAGACATAGCGGGAGGCTTGTTGTACTGACGGGACCGAGTCTGAAGATTGATGTCTACGGTTAGAGGTTGATCAGATTTCATCATGAGAATCTAGTAATCAGAGGTACCAGATGGAGGAGATTGAGTGGCCATCTGACCTTCAGGTGGTTGGGTAGCCACAAATCCTTGCTGAGGGAAAGGATCGTTAAGCACAACCGGTTGAGTAGGTGCAGGACTGGGAGAGACGGAAGGGACAACTTGCTGTCCTCTCAATGTTGCTTGAGACTCTCGCAGCTGCCGCATCTGTGGCAAAAGAGGGCAATCATGCGTGTAATGACCATAAACACCACAATAAGAATAGGGCTTGTTCATGTGAGCAGGCCTGTCCTGCTTGGGCTGAGTGCCCTGTTGCTGGTTCGTAGTGTTAGGAGCATTACCTTGATTAGTTCCAGGATTACCAGGGGTAGCTTGATTTTGAGTGCCTTTCCTCTTCTTTTTTGAGGGAGGAGGATTAGTCGTGCCTTGCTGTGCATACACCTTCCCATGAGGGGGTGGCAGTTACTGTTGCGGGTGTTGAGAAGGCAAGGGAGGAGGAGGTACTAATGCTGGAGGAGCTGGAGCACCAGGCTGTGGATACAGACAATAAGGAGGGTCGGTAACAATGTGGTAAAAAGGAGGTTGGGAAAAAAGAGGAGGCATGTTGTATCTTGGATACGTGCTATCGGGAGGGGGAAGGTTGCAGGAGGTGCTGGCCCCCCCTGAGGAAAACCATAGCCCATGGGAGGTTGAGCATACGGACTAGAGAGAGCTCCAACGATACCGTTGACGGCGTGAGATGCCCCTGGTGTGTTGGCACCACCGGGTCTGGGAAGATCAGGTGGAACAGTATAAACATAACCTGACTGAGCGTAGATCAGGTCATATTTTAACGCAATTTTGAGAGTGGCTTCTTCGGTTTGAGGAAAGTGCGATGCGACATCTTTTCCGATAGGTGGAAAAAGAGATCTAAGGAACCAGTCCATGTAGACATGGTCTTCGAAGGTAGGAGCTCAACATAGGCTCTTTCTTCTCCACCATTCCTGGACATGGTCGAATAGGCGGGTCACACACGATTGACGAAAAGAGGTCAAGAGTTCGGTACCAGTGTCATAACGAAGTGGAAGCTAGAAGTAAGATAGAAAAGCTTGGGCAATAGTTGCAAAGGTGGTATGAGAGGAAGGCGCCTAATCAACATACCACTTAGAAGCTTCACGTGTAAGCGTACGTTGAAACAACCGAAGATGGACAGAGTCATTAGTAATGGATTTAGACGAACACCACATGTGGAAAGATCGAACATGATTTGTAGGATCCTCTCCAGCAAGGCCTTCAAACTTAGGGATGTTGGAAGGGAGCTTTGTCAGCATAACAGTCCAACTAGTGTCATGGTGTATAAGGTCATTTATAAACCGGTCAAAATCGGGGAAGCTGAGGCCTGCCATGAAGGGGAGCAAGGGCGCAGCCGGGGTAGTGTCTGTTGCGGTCCCACTAGTGTTATTCCCAGCATGAGGGCCGGGGTTACCACCAGCATTAGGTCCTGCACCAGACATGGTGAAGGTGTCAGGGGGAGAACCGAAAGTGGAATGAGAAAGAGAGCCCAAATGACTAGAAGAATATTCGGTGTGCAGACTTGGTGGAGGACTAACTCGAATCCTATGCGAAGGAGTAAGTCTTCCTACCGAAAACTGAGGATGAAGGCCAAGAATTCTCCGGGATAAACGGCTTGGTGGTGCAATGATGATGACAAAAACACGGCACAAAGAAAAAAGAGACTGACAAGGGCAGGGAGGTGCAAGATCAACTTATTACAATGTTGAAACAAGGGCGGAGAGGTGTAGGATCAATTGATTTCAATGTTTTAGAGTCTTTGTGTTGGCGGTGTTAACCAAGCCCTTTTTCGCTTAGAGTGTGTCTGTGAAGTGTGTAAATTTTAATTTTTTAACCCAGACGTTTGTAGAGAAAAAGAAAAAGTGTGTTGTATAGCAGCAAATAAACCTGCAAATGACAGTATATAAGCCTGCAAAAAAAGAAAATAAACAGCTAACAGTGCAATAATCTAAACCCAAGGAGGCGGGCCTCTCAACAACTAGTCTATAGGTGAGTAAAAAAGTAATCAAAACACACTAAAAAAAGCCAATAGATCTAAGGTCAGGAGGGACAGGGATATAAGGGACAAAATCTGCTAGAATGTGGTGCAGAAACAACAATATATCAGAGGAAAAATTGCTATAAAAAGAGGTGGTGAAGGGCTATCTCCAGGAGGGAAATGGAGTGAACCCTAGAGGAAAAACCCAAACAAAGCTAAATGAGGTGATTTGGATGGATAACAAGTTAATCTGAAGCGGATCTGAAGGTGAGGTATCAGATCTGAAAAATGGTTGAAGACTCTGAAATTTCAGACAACCTGCAACAGAAAAAACTCTTCCACAAGAAGTGGAGGGTACTAAAGCCCTAGGGGGCTAGGTTCCACTTATTTGAGAAAAATAGAACAAGTATAGGTCCAAAACGGGCAGAGACGGTGGTCAGACAACCCTGAACAAAGGCTCAGACAAACCCAGAAAACTTTCAGAAAAATTCCCGCAAAAAGTCCAGGTCGAATTTTTTGGACTGAAAGGTGCGTCCTGAGGGTCCAAGATGTAGTTTTTGGGCCAAAAAGTGCGACCTGCACTTCCGGCACTCTCGGTGGAAGATTTCAGAAAAAATTGTCATCTCAGCTGCGGCTGATGTCTGTCACCTGCGCAATAGG